>APFE030681971.1:0-25498 GCA_000404065.3 Pinus taeda
CACTTTGAAGAATACTGTAGATGCATTGACAAAATCTGTGAGCTCTGAGAAGTTCTCTTGGTGTAGAGAAACAATGGGAATTTCAGGGCTGGAAAAATGAGTAAGCTCTCCTGTGGCTGCCTGTGGAAACAAAAGAACAAGTTGGAGATTGTTGGGTTGTATTATATTCTTTCCACAACTAACCCAAGTAGTGAACTGGGGGGGCGGAGCCCCCCCTTCGTTGCGCTAATTGTGCAGTGGGGGGGTCACAGGGGGGTGGGTAGCCCCCCTCTACGGGGTCCAGGGCAGCGCCCCTGGAATTTTTTTTTGGACCCTATATTAGGTTGGGCGAACCTATCTATGGTTTTTGGTCCATGGTTTTGGACGCGATGGTTTTCGGTCCATGGTATTGGATGCTTTGGCATATATAAATATTTATTGTAACATTGAAAGGAACATAATGAAAAATCAAGCTAGTAGTCCCGGTTTTGGGATCTAGTGGGAAATCTCTGTGTATATGTGTTTTATGTGTTATTCTCTCACATTTTTTATTTTTCCTGTGATTTAGAATTCGTATGCAGGTAATTTCTGTACGGGGTTAAAACATACACACATCAAGTCAACATCTTGATTATGTGGCTTTGGTTCTACCTCCATGTCTTGAATCTCAATAAACCCTTCAATCAGTTAAGTGATCTCCTTGTCCTGCATCTATTTTCTCTCCTCCTCTAATTGTCAATTATTCTTTTGCCCCTTGGCTTGTCTTCATGAGGGAAATTGAATCCATTATATAGGAAAACATGTAAAATATAGCTTTACTGATCTTGTTAGGATTTAGGCCATTGGCTACATGGATCTGTAGTTGTTGAGCCAACAAGTATGACAAGTTGAATGGTCTTCCTCTGTTCATAACCTGGTTGAATAAGAATTCCCACCCTACGGGGAAGGTCTCAGTGCTCTGCAAACCATAGATTCTATAACATAGAATTATCAAGAGCTAATAGGCCCCCCCTGAGATATTTTGTCTTGTAGATGTTGGTGGGTGTCTGACGAAACTTTGATGGCTCTTTCACCAAACTTTTGACAATATCATGTGTGCTCAAATAGCTGGAGGTGGTATAGATGTAAGAATCCATGAGCGATTATGGCTCTGACAAATGGTACATGAGATGATAATCTGTTGCTAGAAAACTGCCAAGCCTTTGTTGTCTAGCGCTATGTGAATGCCTAAAATAAAGGAAAAGTGACGCTTGGCAAAAATTTCTAAAAATAGTAACTCTGCCACCTTCGGGAAACTAACTAATGACTCCCTAATTTCTAGGGATGGTTTTTCTCTTTCTTTATTTTTTATTTTTTTTATTTTGAGGAAATCGAGCATGCACACTGCAAAGAAAGATTGCACAATTTTGAAGGACTAGGAAACTCCTTGACTCAGTGCATCACATAGTTTTTGAGCTCAAGGGATGATCTGTGTAGTTTATGAGCTTAAGGTTGGGTTGCCATCCAAAAGTGTGCAGTTTCCAAGCTCAAGTTTGGCCTTCTAAGTAGGATTACATAGTTTAACTCATCAAGGCTAGTCTTACTTCCAAGATTGCGCAACTTCTGGAGGAAAGCCCAACAATGTTGCAAGGTCAAGGAAAGAGGCTAACTTGTGATTGTAAAGGGTTAGGTTAAGATCAAAAGAAGGAATCACTTGTATAACATGAAAAGATAAGTATTGATCAAAGCATGAAATATTGACAATAGTGAAAGATAAGCTCTTGTGGATAGAAGGAAGGCTCCAATATATAAGCATGGGAAAAATTTTGGAGGGTGTTTGTAGCAGCTACAACACTTGGTGACACACTGGTAAAAATCCAGCTCTCTATATGGGTCTTACTTCATGCAAAATAGGTCTAACTCTTTAGGAAGCATTTTTCAATTAATTAGTTACCATAACTTGATTACTTATCTTAGGTTAAATATATAGTCCCTACCATTCTCTTCATTAGTAGTACATTAACAAAGACAAGTCAAACTTAGTTGTTTCGATTAGGGATGGGGAGTATATCTATACACAAGTCAAAAAGTATGGTCAAAGTTTTGGCTTTCATATCTGGTGTTTCTCCGCTACTCACAGGCTTGGATAGTACCCCGGTGGAGTCACTTCAGGGACCCAAACATTGCTCCACTTCCAACGAGCTTAGATAGTACCCCAATGGAGTTGCTTTCTTCACCTCCCCACGTAGGAATCCTTTCTCTTCTTTCACTCTTTATTACATTTTTCATTTTTTCAGAGAACTCTGAATAGGCACTTATTAATTTAATGAGGTGGAAGAGGGATCCCGACTTCTTGAGAGCATAAGAGGTTGTCCCTTCAGAGAAGGTTGTTTATACACCTCTGAAATACAATTCACTTGTTAAAGCTTCCTCCCCTCCTTACTCTACTCAACTTAGCTGAAAATTAAAAAATGGATAATCATAAAAACTGATTAGAGTAGGTGGTACTAGTTATTGATTAAGCATCATGATTTCACTATGGTTTTCTCTGAGAAAGAAGATATTTTCCATTAGGTTATCATTGAATAAAAAGTGCAAGATCCATGCAAGGAGAGGGATAAATAGATAAAAAATAGTTGACAGTATCACAATTTCCTTTTGAACTTCACCATGCTTGCTTTATAAACCAAACACGATCTCATGCGAAAGCTATCCTACAATGACAGGAAAAAGGAAAGAAAAGGGGTAGGGCAGAAAGAAGAAAAAAAGAAACAAAGAAATGAATAAAAAGAAACTACTCCTACTACTAAACTAACCAAGAATAGTCCAATATTATGTGAAATGAAACTTCTAGTGCAACCATAGACACATGGGATCGCATACAAAAGTGAGGGAATCCATGTCATGAAAGACATACAAGAATAACAAGAGACGAGAAAGATAGAGTGATACATGGCATAACGTTCGAAGTTTGAAAATGCACACAGAAAAATATGATACAGAAGCGCATACAAGACACTCTACAAATGAATTATGGTGTTCATAGACACTGTGACAAGATGACATGAAAGCGTAATATTTTGAACTTCCAAATTTGGAAAACATGAAGAAAGTGAAATTTTTGTGTTTCAAAAACATGTTCGTTAGGTATGATTCCCCCAATGATTGAGTGATAGGATCATGC
The DNA here is from genome assembly GCA_000404065.3 of Pinus taeda. Lineage (NCBI taxonomy): Eukaryota > Viridiplantae > Streptophyta > Pinopsida > Pinales > Pinaceae > Pinus > Pinus taeda. The sequence continues at coordinate 3,143 of APFE030681971.1, forward strand.
AAAACATATGGAGGGTAAGAAAATTGAGATATAGACATATTTTCAATTCATGCAATGGAGTGATGAGGATCCTTGAATAATACATTATTTTTTGACCAGAATTGGAACTTACATCAAGACTGCAAGATCTTGACATAACTATTAGCATGGGCTAAAGTGCTTCGAAAACTTGTGGTAGCTCCTAAATGGCGAATGGTAGATCATAACAAACTGGTGGATTAGAAAAATCAACAACAAAAACATTAGAGTGGTGACCAGATGAATCAAAGAATAGATCGTGATAGCCACAATAAAAAGTTTCAAGATCAAACATAGCGACATCCTCATGATTTGATGAACATAAATAGGGGACAATTAAAACCAAGAAATTTCACCCTTTTTGTCTTGAGAATGATCAGATGACAGATTGGAAAGATCTAGAAAAGAAGATTCTTCCTCTACATGTTCAGATGTGAAACTGACATTTCACGATTTCTACATATGATAAGATATAACATCATCAAAAACTATTTCGTCAGAATATTAAACAGGAATGACATAATCATGGAAGATGTCAGGGTAATGATGGAGAGCTGTAGAAGGAGAAAGATCAACTTTCATCACATATTCTTATTCAGAAATAGACTCCCACACATAAGCATCACAAATGATGTTGCAAGTTGGTTGGTCAACAATAACTCCATCCTAAGTTTGATCATCATGGAAATCAGAAGGAAAGATTGAAACTGGTGAAAAAACAACTCAGAATCGAGAGGACCAAACAAAATAACAGATGGAGGACAAGGATAAATATCATCACCAAAACAATCAAGCTCACTGTCTAAACTTGAGATAGAATTCTAAAGATGTGGGGTTGGAGAAGAAGGCGATATATTAGCGGATGGATTTTTAAGTTCTCCAACCTCAACCTGCATAAATGGAGTTTTTTGACGAGGGGAAAAAGAAGAGTCATTTAGAACAACAACTTCCTTCATCATAGATATAGAAGATCCATAACTAGTGTATGTTGGGTGACTTTCAAAACATTTGTATTCATTCGGATTCATTTAAATACGAACAAGAAATTTGAACTTCTCTTTCATTAAAATTCCAATTGATATCGTTTTCAGAAAATTCATAAGAAAAATGAATGAACCAACTTTGAAAATTTTTAAGTTATTCATTGGGTGTTCTTCTCAAATGCATGATGTCCTTGAAAACATAGTCATAATTATACCTATCAAAGGCACAATAAATCTCCTTGACAAGATGTTAGAAAGAGTGTATGGAAGCGGTTGGAAATGTGTAACACCATTCCTTTACATGCACTTCAAACATGAGGGCAAACAACCTACAGACAGTATCCTCATAGTGAACATTGTGTTTAGTAGAAATTATAAAAAATTGAGTGGTGTGCTCAAGCATGGTTATTACGCCCTCACCATCAAACTTTAGATGTGACAAGTCATTGATTATTCCCACTGGCACTTTCAGAGTCACAATTCTGGAAAACATGTTGGTGTTAAGGTATGGGAAGAAGCCATTAAAGATACAGAAGTTCAAATAGACTTCACAGGCTCAGTTTGTCATGTGACCCTCATTCTAGCACTATTAATGTTGATGGTGTCAGACCAGCTAACATTTAGGGGTTCTCCCTGATATGAAGTCCCAATTATATCTTACACCATTTGGTGTAGGATCCCCATCTAGAATACGGCTCAGTTGTTATATCATATGGTTTTAATGACGTGTCTTGGTTGAAATAATGCATAGAGTGGTATATTTATTAATTTTATGGGAACAAGTGTGTAACTTTATAGAGGGTCAAGTGCATTGCATGAAGGGTTCTAACACAATGAAGGGAAAATGAGTGAGCTCCTTAGAAGCTTGTAATAGTATGCAGATTGAAAGGAACACATGAGCATAAAGAGGTCACAAGCTAGCCTTTAAAACAACTCACAAGTTTAAAGTCATGGATATATACAACAACAAACATTCAACAAGATTCATACTAATGTAAACAAAATAGTTCATAAGAGTTAGCGTAAGTTAAATAACATACATTTCAAATACAACAAGAATAGTCCTACTATATTCACAACCTATTATTTTCATTGATGTTGTGATGAGTTGTTTGGTTGGCATTCATGTCAATCTAATAACATGGTGTTGAAGGTTGTATTAATTTTGTGATGAGGTGATAGTTGATGAGTGTTGCAATGAGTGATGGTTGGAATTGATGTCAACCTGGACTAGGTTTGAAGATGATATGTATATACTTGGTTGTTGGATGGTATTGGCATGTGCATAGTTGTTGCGACATATGCTTGTGTTTCAGGTGCTTTGATGACTGGCTTTGATAATTTTGATGGTTAATTGACTAACTAGGTCTCCATGCAAATGATGCTTGAGGTGTTTCTCTTTGAGATGTGTCCTTGATGTTGATGAGTTATGGTTTTGGAATTCTGGTGATTTTTGATGGTGTTGTACAATTTTTCATGATCCCATGTACAACTAAGTCTCATGATTGATGCCACTTGATATAGTTTCTACTCGCATAAGTTGGTTATTGTATTTATGATGACTAATTCATGTATAATCTCAAACAGAGGTTGTAGAGATGGCTCTAAGGATTTTCATGACTTGGAAAATTGATGTCAGATATGCTCAGAAAGGGGTTGGAGGAAGTTCTGCAATGAATACCTTGTGTCTTACCTTCATCCTTTTCCTAGTCACACTAACAGTGGGTCATCAGAGTGATTGGAACAATCTAGTCTCATGGAGAGAAGCCTATGGAAGAAACTATGGATCTCAGTAACATGCACGACAATGTGAAGGGAGAAACTAGGCCTGTAATTGAAAATCATCTCTGGATTCCTTGCACCCCTTAGCTATTTCACAATTTTATTTTAAGGAAATTAATTGTAATTTTACGAAGAATCTTTTATTGACTAAATCAACTAGAGAATAAAGTGTTTGATGTGTGAACATGTTAATAAATTGAGTAGTGGAGAATATGGAATTTTTTTTTAAATAGAGGATCACCTCTACCATTTGTGAGATTACTCATAGCTCATATTGTAGAGTTGAAGTTTCTGTAGAACTTAGAGGTCAAGCTACCTATTGGAGAAGAATTTTAGAGGCTAATTCTTTTGCTTAAGGCATATTTATATTGTATATTTTGAGAGCTTGATGGACAAGGAGATAAGTAGAGCATAACTCTTTGGTTATGACTATTTTAATTGTGTATGCAGGGGAAGAAAGTTGTTTCACATAGTTGTAGAAATATTTCATGCTTATGTTGGCTATTTTAGATTTCATTTTGATTATATGAATCTAATGTATTGTGGCAATATATGTTGAGAGGGGTGTGTGGATGATTGTGAGTGGAAGTTGTAGAGATTTGAGTTGAGTTACAGTCAGTGTATTTGAAGAGTTGAGATTGTTTGATTGAGATGATTTTGATGTATTGAGGTTTTAATATAGAGAATTTTTTATTCCTTTGTTCATGGATACGTTTTGAAATATTGTGAAATGTTGTCCTTTGTATCGTCATATAGAGATAGGTTGTTGAAGTACAGATGGGTGTTCCTTTCCTATGGGTGTAGATAGCTTCAGTAGAGGAAGTAGCATTATCATAGTCCAAGATTTGTTGGGAAAGGCTTTTAGGGGATAGGTGTCTCTTGTGGATGGGTGTTTGCATAGTTGATGTCATATGAGAAAGTTACTTAATGGACATAGATAGCTATGATGATGTAAATTGATTTGCTTGATTAGTAAAATTAGAAGCAGAGTAGTAGCAGCAGAAATGGGTTGTTTTTTCCCTAAGGGGGGTTTTCCACTAAAGATCCTTATTTCTTTTGTTCATGTGATTGTTTGATTATGCTATAGCTTTCATATGATGATTATGGAATTTGTTATCTGATTTGATAGTTAATCTGTTAATGTCATAATGTATGAATGTGTTCAATAAATTGAAAAATAATACAAAATTTAAGAAACACATTCACTACTAATTCAACCCCCCCAGTAGTAAGCACATTTCCAGCAAGTTGTATTAGAGCATGGTGCCTTTGTTGCATCTTCATAGTTGAAAGGTAGATCATGGGTTATCAAGGAGATTTTGGAGCAGATGGACTTCTTACTCTTAAGGGATCGAATTATGAATTATGGAAGGTAAGGTTGGAAGGATATTTTATTGATCTTGATGCGAATTTTTTTCTCTCATTAGAATATAATACATATGATGAATCAAATGAGAAAGCCAAAAAGATCATCTTAAGAACCATATTAGATCATGATGTTACTAAAGTAATATACAAAAAAACTATAAAAGAGATTATGGATAAGCTGCATAATATGTATGGAAGAGAAGATCTCATATTTCAGAAGTCATTGAATAACCTCACTCTACTTTTAAAGAAAAATATATTATTATTGAAGATTATACATTCATAGAAGAAGCAGATTGTCTAGTCAATTTAGTGTCCTAAATTTCTCTACATAAATTATCAATCCGGGTATCGTAAACTGATGAAGTGTGGTGCACTATATGTGCTTAGTTAACCTTTCTTTTACTTCGTTGTTTTATAGTTTATGTTGTTTTTCGAGGTTTTGTTTCTCATGCTTAAAAAAATTAATCTAAGAGAGAAAAGTTATGCTTCTAGATGAAAATCTCTAAATGTTAATGGAAAACTAAATCTAATGACTTTCAATGTTAAAATCTAATTTCTAAAGAAAAGAGAAAAGGAAACAAATAAAAAATTTGAACAGTTAGGTTAATCTAAGTCGGCAAAATATTTATGAAATGAAAGCAAAAATGATAACAGATAAATGAAGTGTCTTATCTTTGAGGTTTCTGCGAGTTTCATTATTGTTCATATTATCCTCCGGATACATCACATAAGGATTCTTTTTCATCGACGTTTCAAGCCAGGAATGACATAATCGTGGAGGAACCAACAACGGTGGTTCCTAAAGATGAACCACGATTGATGGTTTGAAATGTCGATGAAAAAGAATCCTTATGTGATGTATCCGGAAGATAATCTGAACAATAAATGAAGTGTTTTATCACTTTGCTACATAATTTTGGGAGAATTACCTCCTTGTAATAGCATTCTGAGGGATCCAATAATTCATTGTTCTAAGAAAAAGTAAACATAAAAATGCAGAGAAAGACTCATTCATAAATGAAATACTTCACCACTTAGTGAACTAAGGGCTTTCGGAAATATTCACTTACAACATGAGTTACTAAATTGATAAGAAAATGGAATTAAGCTATCTAACTAATGAACATAAAGAAATCTCATTCATAAACACAACATTTCGCCATTTAGTTTGGGGATTAATCATCAATGAAAGGCTCTGGAAATATTTGTTTATATCATGAGTGACTACACTAAGAAGAAAAAGGCATTAAACAACAAGAAATTTCATTCATAAACTCAACATTTCACCATTTAGTTTTAGGATAAACCATCAACGAAAGGCTTTGGAAACATCCATTTCTGTAATGAGTGACTAATCTAATAAGCAAATACAAAAAAATGTAAAGGAAAACTAATCTACTGCATGCTCTAATGCTTCAAGCACCAACTGGAAAATACGTTCTTGGACTATTTTGCGAAGCATAGATTACACAGTTAGATAAATCTACAATCAACCTATTGAACACACTTGCATGAATGGAAAATCTAAACTATTAAACTTGAAAACAATAAAATGACATACTTGAATGAAAACAAAGAAAAACTACAAAACAAAATCTACTCTACCTTACATTCTAATATGCTCCATGACATCTACTTCACATCTCCTTCCATGTTGAGAACATCAAAGTTTTATTCAAATTCTTCAAAATTACAAAAGTTTACAAAGCTCTCCAAAAGCTTCCAAGGCTACCAAAACTTTTCAAAACTAAAAAGCTACCAAATGAAGGAGAGAGATCTCCTATTTATACAAAAAGATGAGAAGTCATCTCATTAATGAGAGTCCATGAATTTCTCCCCATACCTCTAGAGTTCTAATCAAAATAGGAAATGATAAGACACCTGTATTTTTAGAGTTTCAATACAAATAGGAGATGTGACACATATCCTCATGATCCCATGATTCTTTCCGCTCAAATTCGAATTTGGCCTTAGAGTGCCACATAAGGGTCTTCTAGAAGCCTCATTTCAACCTACACATGTCAACAATCTCAACCCATTGGTTAGGTATAAGCTTATGCACATTATTTCCTAATTTTAAACCACAAATTCACTTAAAAGGCTTAGAATTAATAAAGATTGGAAAAACATAAATGTGGCCCAATGATAATGAAAGTGGGATGAATGTGGTGACATAGTAGTGAAATGAAGGTGATATAATGGACATAATAGTGAAAGTGTAATGGAAATGAATGACATTTTCAAGACTCAACATACCCCCCAACGGAAGCTATTGCATGTCCTCATGCAATATATATTACATTAACTCTTTTAATCCTTGAGCTTTGGCTTACCTTTGCATGATATCATTTGATAACTTCATATTTTTGCAAAGTGTTTTACTTGAATTGCAAACGTAGTTGGTTCTTGCGTTACAACCATATTTTGTTGTTGCATTCTATTTTGATCTTTGAGCTTTGCATAATGATATTTTGATTATTGTTGCAAAGTATATCTTTATTGGATTGCATGATGTTTGGTTCTTATGTGATGACTATGATTGTGTTTGTATCTAATTATCCTTTAAGAACTTTTTAAAAGCCATTGTATGCTCATAATAATAATGTAATAGTTAATATATTTTGGAAGTATGAGAGCTTCTGAATATGATATGAACATGGAAAGATATGAATATGAATGTATTCGTCCCCCCAATTGATGGTATTGGCTATTTTATGAAATGAGGAAGATAAATGTTTTTCCAACAACTATCATGCTAGCTTTTTATGGAATTCTATGGTTAAAAGTTAGAAAATGGCGTACCTTAACTTACGCTTTGAATGGATGAGTTGTATGTGTGGTGGCTACAAAATTCTGATCATAATCTTCTTCAATTGGCTTGACAAAAAGATTCATGGATAAAAGAGTCAAGATGACTTTTTATTGCTTCTACTAAAACTTGCTGAATCTACTGCTGAACTGTTTTATATCTACTCCAAAAATGCTAAAAATAATAGTCTTCATGTCTTCAAAACTCATTGGCACAATTCCTACTATGTGAAGATATGTTCTGATATCAAACATAGCAAGAAATTGTTGACTTAGTGGCCATTAATGGATGCCACTAGCCAACATGAGAATTCTCACCATTGATAACAATAAGAGTCAAGATGCCCAAACACATCTTGCTAAGTACAAATAAATTTGCTGATGTCATGTCACCTAGAAGATCCGATGAACAAGGGACATTAATGTATTCCCATTATTTATCAGCATGAGGACTTTCCATTAAGGCGTGCAAGCCTCAAGGTGTTTTTGCAAGGAATTTAGACTCAAAAGACTATGGGCTCAATAATTTGCATTGAAGCAGGGCTTATTTGCGAAATGAAAATGATAGGAAAGGGAAGATGAAAATGGAAAGTAGCAATGGAAATGGGAAATAACCATGTAAATGAACCTCTTGCTTTTATTTGTGGGTTAGGAGTTAAAAAAAACGATGGAAAGTGTATGTGAATGTAAATGGAAAATATGAAGGGAAATGGGGTGAATGGTTTATTATGAAGTATGGATGTGATGGAGACAATAGTATCTGAAAGTTTTGCAAGTGTTTGGATCTGATTTTGCATTAGCATATTTCCTCTTTGTTGTTGATCATCCTCTTATGAAACAAATTGGTCTCTTAGAGAGACACCATTCACTTGTAGTCATTTGTCCTTCCTCTTGGAACCTGAAAAAAAAAAATAACTAATACTTATTCCGTAATGGAATGTAAGATTATCAAAGGAGAGAGGTGATCAATCTCTCTAGTTATGATATTTACACACAAAACTAAGAATTCATATTAATGAAACAAGTTCGCAAAGGAAAACCAAAAGAATTTATACCTGCTTTCGAGATTAGTGCCTCAATTTGAATGTTGTTTCTTTTAAGGAATTTATTTCATTATTTATTGTTTGAAACTCTGATAATGGATTTCTCATTGTGTAGATCTCGTCGATATCTTGCCAACTATACTTGAATCATCGAAATCTGATTTCGTATGAGAAAGTTAGGGTGATTCGAACAATGATGTTTTTCAGCTGCAAATTGATGTTTAGCTATGGAATGGCTTTAGCTGCGGAATGATTTTAGTTGCGAAATGTGCACAGTTTCTGTAGCTAAAATTCTTGAATAGAAAGTTAGCCATTCATTTTTCATCATTAGTCCAAAATTAATCAATACCTTTAGAAAAGTGAGCAAATAGACTATTCATTTCATTGATTCAATGTTTTTTTATTTTTTTGAGAAAAAGTCAGAGACTCCTTGACCTTACTGATGTATTTCTCGAGGAAAATCATGAGATATAAGGGATGGTCAAGAAAAATATTTATAAAATCAATTGGTGAAGGCAACTTTCCAAGAATGAGATTGTCAGAAACATTGGTGGCTGATCCACCATCACCAGTGCAAAGTTTCATAGATATGGCAATAGTCTGATCTGATTTGTGCTCAACAAGAATCTTACCATATTTCTTAACTGTAATTGCAGCTTGAATTGTTTCAAGGCTTGATATATACTCCAAAGCCTCATCATAAATCCCAAGATCTTCTAATAGTATCTTTAAATACCATTCATGCTTCCTCGCTTTTTTCCAACATACATTGCATGTTCATGATATCCTGCCCCACGACAAACTTTTACAGCTGTTTCAACATCAAACTGGTGCTCACCTTCACCTTTAATAAACTCATCCAACTTTGCCACATCCTTGATTTTTGTGTAACAATTCAAGAGAAGAGTCATATGATCTTTGGATACGTCATGTAATCAGCCGTTAAACTAAAGTACAAGTCACTGAGAGAGACCGTTATTAAAGAAAAGAGGCATGGCGGAAATAAGATTGAATGCCAGCATGCAATAAGTTCCCAAATCGGATTTTTCCTCTCCAAGCATACCGAGTTAAAACAACAGACTATTCATCAATTAAAATCCGCTTTTCTTCATGCGGAATGCAAAAAGAGGCTTTAGAGAATAGAGAAATTCTCCCAAATCTCTTTGAATTTCTTAAAACCATTTCTGGGTTATCTAAACGACCCTGTCCTCGAAGAAACCCATGTTTTATTTTTTCCTAATTCATTTTCATTTGGCTGGATTGTGTAGTTAAAGTTTGATGATTTTTTTACGGTGCTGCATTTTTCTGGCAAATGCGTTTTTCAGACATTCTAGAAAGTTGCAAACTTGTGAACATAGAGAGTGTTAAACATGGAAATGAGCTAGTCACATGAAAAATAATATCAGAAGGAATGATAGAAGTTGTCGTTACAGAGAATGCTACTGTTGTAATATTGTTAAATGAGCCACCGAATTGGTCGACAAGGCTATTTCTGAGATCCAATGCCCTCATTATGCACTCAGTCATACTGCAATTCCTTCATTTACAAGATGTAGGAAATGATGCAAAAATCCAGGAGCAACAAGTTAAGATAGAGACATGTGGATGCAAATCGTGTAATTGCATTGTATTTTGGATGATGAAAGACATCAATTTCGAATTTTCTCCATCATGCTTGCTCGCCAAATGCCTGGGATGCTAAAACAACTCTCTCATTCCCTCTACCTACTCCCATGTCTCACTTGCCCCAGAAATAGCTGCCATGGCTACAATAAGGAGCGCTTGTTGCATGTGGAGGGTCGCAGCTTAGATTGTTTATATTGCAGGTTTTATTTTAATTTTTTTAATTTATTTATTTATTTTGTTAATAAATTACATATGTTATATTTTCAAAAGAAATATACATATATATTATAAAACATAATTTATAAAATCATATATATATATTTCAAAAAAAATACATATATATTTTTTAACAAAAATTTAATGAAATTAAAGTTTTTTCAATTGAATCAAATGAATGTGAATTTATTTATTTATTTTAACATAAAAATTATTTTTTCTGATCCTTCAGATCACACAAAGTGTAGGAGGAGAGCATACTCAAGAAATTATTGATTTTTTTTAGATGTAAGAAATAAGGTTTCCTAATTAAATCTCCCAAGCAACAATGCCAAAATGTCTAGTTAATTTAATGTCCTAAATTGCTCTACATAAATTATCAATCTGGGTATCATAAACTGATGAAGTGTGGTGCACTATATGTGCTTAGTTAACCTTTCTCTTACTTCGTTGTTCCATAGTTTATGTTGTTTTTGGGGGTTAAGAAAATTAATCTAAGAGAGAAAAGTTATCCTTCTAGATGAAAGTCTGTAAATGTTAATGGACAACTAAATCTAATGACTTTCAATGTTAAAATCTAATTTCTAAAGAAAGGAGAAAAGGAAACAAATCAAAACTTTGAACAGTTAGATTAATCTAAGCTGGAAAAATGTCTATGAAATGAAACCAAAAATGATAACTACTAAATGAAATGTTTTATCACTTTGCTACACAATTTTGGGAGAACTACCTCCTTGTGATAGCATTTTTAGGGATCCAATATTTCATTGTTCTAAGAAAAGGTAAACATAAAAATGCAGAGAAAGACTCATTCATAAATGAAATACTTCACCACTTAGTGAACTAAGGGCTTTCGGAAATATTCACTTACAACATGAGTTACTAAATTGATAAGAAAATGGCATTAAGCTATATAACTAATGAACAGGAAGAAAACTCATTCATAAACACAACATTTCACCATTTAGTTTGAGGATTAATCATCAATGAAAGGATCTGGAAATGTTTGTTTATATCATGAGTGACTACATTAAGAAGAAAAATGTATTAAACAAGAAATCCCATTCATAAACTCAACATTTCACCATTTAGTTTTAGGATAAACCATCAACGAAAGGCTTTGGAAACATCCATTTATGTAATGAATGACTAATCTAAAAAGAAAATACAAAAACATGTAAAGGAAAACTAATCTACTGTGTGCTCTAATGCTCCAAGCACCAATTGGAAAGTACTTTCTTGGACTATTTTGCTAAGCATAGATTACACAGTTAGATAAATCTACAATCAACCAGTTGAACACACTTGCATGAAGTAAACTTGCATGAATGGAAAATCTAAACTATTAAACTTCAAAACAATAAAATGACATACTTGAACGAAATCAAGCAAAGCTAGAAAACAAAATCTACTCTACCTTACATTCTAATATGCTAAATGACATTTACTTCACATTTCCTTCTATGTTGAGAACATCAAAGCTTTATTCAAATTCTTCAAAATTACAAAAGTTTACAAAGCTCTCCAAAGCTTTTCAAAAGCTTCCAAAGCTACCAAAATCTTTCCGAAACTAAAAAGCTACCAAATGAAGGAGAGAGATCTCCTATTTATACAAAAAGATGAGAAGTCATCTCATTAATGAGAGTCTATGAATCTCTCCCTATACCTCTAGAGTTCTAATCAAAATAGCAAATGATAAGAGACATGTATTTTTAGAGTTTCAATACAAATAGGAAATGTGACACATATCCTCATGATCCCATGATCCTCCCCACTTAAACTCAAATTTGGCTTTAGGGTGCCACATAAAGGTCTTCTAGAAGCCTCCTTTTGACCTACACATGTCAACAATCTCAACCCACTTGTTAGGTATAAACATATGCACATTATTTTCTAATTTTTAACCACAAATTCACAAAAAAGGCTAAGAATTAATAAAGTTTGGAAAAACATAAATGTGAGCCAATGATAATGAAAGTGAGATGAATGTAGTGACATGGTAGTGAAATGAAGATGAAATGGAGGTGATATACTGGACATAATAGTGAAAGTGTAATGGAAATGTATGACAATTTCAAGACCCAACATACCCCAAAACTGAAGCTATTGCATGTCCTCATGCAATATATATTACATTAATTCTTTTGATCCTTGAGCTTTCGCTTATATTTGCATGATATCATTTGATAACTTCATACTTCTGCAAAGTGTTTTACTTGAATTGAAACGTGGTTGATTCTTGTGTTACAACCATATTTTGTTGTTGCATTCTATTTTGATATTTGAACTTTGCATAATGACATTTTGATTATTGTTGCAAAGTATATCTTTATTGGATTGCATGATGGTTGGTTCTTGTGTAACAACCATGATTGTGTTTGTATCCAATTATCCTTTAAGCACTTTTGAAAAGCTATTGTATGCTCATAATAATAATGTAATAGTTAATATATTTTGGAAGTATGTGGGCTTCTGAATATGATATGAACATGACAAGATATGAATATGAATGTATTCCTCCCCCCAACTGATGGTATTGACTATTTTATGAAATGAGGAAGAGAAATGTTTTTCCAACAATTATCATTCTAGTGTTTTATGGAATTCTATGGTAAAAAGTTAGAAAATGACATACTTTAAATTACGCTTTGAAATGGATGAGTTGTATGTGTGGTGGCTACAAAATTCTGATCATAATCTTCTTCAAGTGGCTGGATAAAAAGAGTCATGGATAAAAGATTCAAGATGACTTTTTGTTGCTTCTACTAAAACTTGCTGAATCTATTGCTGAATAGCGCTGATCTATTTTATATCTGCTCCAAAAATGCTGAAAATAATAGCCTTCATGTCTTCAAAACTCATTGGCACAATTCCTACTATGTGAAGAGATGTTCTCATGTCGAACATAGTAGGAATTTGTTGACTTAGTGGCCATTAATGGATGCCACTAGTCAACACGAGAACTCTCGCCATTGATGACAATGAGAGTCAAGATGCCCAAACACATCTTTCTAGGTACGAATAAATTTGCCGATATTGAGTCACCTAGAAGATCTGATGAATAAGGGATATTAATGTATTCCAATTGTTTGTCAGCATGAGGACTTTCGATTAAGGCATGCAAGCCTCAAGGTGTTTTTACAAGGAATTTAGATTCAAAGGAATATGTACTCAATAATTTGCATTGAAGTTGGGCTTATTTACAAAATGAATATGATAGGAAAGAGAAGATGAAGATGGAAGACGAAAATGGAAAGTAGCAATGGAAATGGGCAATAAGCATGTAAATGAGCGTTTTGCTTTTATTTGTGGGTTAGGATTAAAAGAAACAATAGAAAGTGTATGTGAATGTAAATGGAAAATATGAAGGGAAATGAGGTGAATGGCTTATTATGAAGTATGGATGTGATGAAGACACTAGTATCTGAAAGTTTTGCAAGTGCTTGGATCTAATTTTGCATTAGCATATTTCCTCTTTATTGCTGATCATCTTCTTATGAAACAAATTAGTCTCTTAGAGAGACACCATTCATTTGTAGTCATTTGTCCTTCCTCTTGGAACCTGCAAAAAAAACTAATACTTCTTCTGCAATGGAATGTAAGATTATCAAAGGAGAGAGGTGATCAATCTCTCTAGCTATGATATTTACACACAAAACTAAGAATTCGTATTAATGAAACAAGTTCACAAAGGAAAACCAAAAGAATTTATACATGCTTTCGAAATTAGTGCCTCAAGTTGAATGTTGTTTCTTTTAAGCAATTTATTTCATTATTTACTATTTCAAATTATGATGATGGATTTCTCATTGTGTAGATCTCATTGATATATTTCTAACGATACTTGAATTATCAAAATCTAATTTCGTATGAGGAAGGTAGGCTGATTTGAACAATGAGTTTTTTTAGCTACAAATTGACGTTTAGCTGCGGAATGGCTTTAGCTGTAGAATGCTTTTAGCTATGGAATGTGCACAATTTCTGTAGCTAAAAATCTTGAACAAAAATTTAGCCATTCATTTCTCATCATCAGTCCAAAATTAATCAATACCTTCTAAAAAGTGAGCAAATAGTCTACTCATTTCATTGATTCATTTTTTTATTTTTTATTTTTTTTACACTAAGAAAAAGTCAGAGACTCCTTGACCTTACTAATTTATTTCTTGATGAAAATCATGGGATATAAGGGATGGTCAAGAAAAATGTTTATAAAATCAATTGGTGAAGGCAACTTTCCAAGAATAAGATTGTCAGAAACATTGGTGGCTGATCCACCATCACCAGTGCAAAGTTTCATAGGAATGGCAATAGTCTGATCTAATTTGTGCCCAACATGAATCGTACCATATTCCTTCACTATAATTGTAGCTTGAATTGTTTCAAAGCTTGAGATATACTCCAAAGCCTCATCATAACTCCCAAGATCTTTTAATAGTATCTTTAAATACCATTCATGCTTCCCAACGTTTTTTCAACATACATTGCATGTTCATGATATCCTGCCCAACGACAAACTTTCCCTGTTGTTTCAACATCAAACCGGTGCTCACCTTCTCCTTTAATAAACTCATCCAACTTTGCCACATCCTTGAGTTTTTTGTAGCAATTCAAGAGAAGAGTCGTATGATCTTTGGATACGTCATGTAATCAATCATTAAACTGAAGTACAAGTCATGGAGAGAGACTGTTATTAAAGACAAGAGGCATGGCATAAACAAGATTGAATGCCAACACACAATAAGTTCCTAAATCAGATTTTTCATCTCCAAGCACGTCGAGTTAAAACAAAAGACTGTTCAATCATTAAAAACCATTTTTCTTCACGCAACATTTAAAAAGAGGCTTCAGAGAATCAATAAATTCTCCCAAACTGCTGCGAATTTCTTAAAACCATTTTTGAAGTTATCTAATTGACCCTTTCCCCAAAAAACCCATGTTTTAGTTTTTCCTAATTCGTTTTCATTTGGTTGGATTGTGTAGTTAAAGTTTGACATTTTTTTTTACAGTGTTGTGTTTTTCTAGCAAATGCGTTTTTCTGACATTCTAGCAAGTCACAAACTCGTGAACATAGTGAGTGTTAAACATGGAAACGGGTTGGTCAGATGAAAAAAATATCAGAAGGAATGATAGAAGTTGCCGCTACAGAGAATGCTTCTGTTGTAACACTGTTAAATGAGCCACCCAATTGGTTGATGAGGCTATTCCTGAGATCCAATGCCCTGATTGTGCACTCAGTCGTACTGCAATTCCTTCGTTTACAAGATGCAGGAAATGATGCAAAAATATAGGAGGAACAAGTTAATATAGAGATGTGTGGATGCAGCTCGTGCAATTGCATTGTATTTTGGAAAATGGAAGACATCAATTTCGAATTTTCTCCGTCAGGCTTGCTCGTCAAATGCTTGGGACGCTGAAACCACTCTCTGATTCCCTCTGCTTACTCCCATGTCTCACATGCCTGAGAAATGGCTAACATGGCTGCAATAAGGAGGGCCTGATGCATGTGGAGGGTCACAGCTCAGATTGTTTATATTGCAGGTTTTATCTTTTTTCATTTATTTATTTATTTTGTTAATAAAATTACATATGTTATATTTTCAAAAGAAAAATATACATATACTTACTAAACAAAATATTTGTTTTTTTTTTTTTTTTAATGATTTGTTATTAAAATTATATATATATTTTCAAAGAAAAAAATACATATATATTTTTTAAACAAAACAATTTATTGAAATTAAAGTTTTTCATTGAATCAAATGAAATGATGAAATTTATTTATTTATTTGAACATAAAAATTATTTTTCTGATCTTCTAGATCACACAAAGTGCAGGAGGAGAGCATACTCAAGAAATTATTGATTCTTTTTTAGATGTAATAAATAAGGTCTCCTAATTACACTTCCTTGACAATGACGCCAAAATGTCTAGTCAATTTAGTGTCCTAAATTGCTCTACATAAATTATCAATCTGATTATCGTAAACTGATGAAGTGTGGTGCACTATATGTGCTTAGTTAACCTTTCTCTTACTTCGTTGTCTTATAGTTTATGTTGTTTTTGGGGTTTTTGTTTCTCATGCTTAAGAAAATTAATCTAAGAGATAAAAGTTATGCTTCTAGATGAAAATCTCTAAATGTTAATGGACAACTAAATCTAATGACTTTCAATGTTAAAATCTAATTTCTAAAGAAAGGAGAAAATGAAACAAATCAAAACTTTGAACACTTAGATTAATCTAAGTTGGCGAAATGTCTATGAAATGAAAGCAAAAATGATAACAACTAAATGAAGTGTTTTATCACTTTGCTACACAATTTTGGGAGAACTACCTCCTTGTGATAGCATTTTGAGGGATCCAATACTTCATTGTTCTAAGAAAAAGTAAATATAAAAATGCAGAGAAAGACTCATTTATAAATGAAATACTTCACCACTTAGTGAACTAAAGGCTTTCGGAAATATTTACTTACAACACGAGTTACTAAATTGATAAGAAAATGGCATTAAGCTATCTAACTAATGAACAAGAAGAAAAATCATTCATAAACACAACATTTCACCATTTAGTTTGAGAATTACTCATTAACGAAAGGATCTGGAATTGTTTGTTTATATCATGAGTGACTGCATTAAGAAGAAAAATGTATTAAACAACAAGAAATCTCATTCATAAACTCAACATTTCACCATTTAGTTTGAGGATAAACCATCAACGAAAGGCTTTGGAAACATCCATTTATGTAATGAGTGACTAATCTAATAAGCAAATACAAAAACATGTAAAGGAAAACTAATCTATTGTGTGCTCTAATGCTCCAAGCACCAATTGGCAAGTACTTTCTTGGACTATTTTGCTAAGAATATATTACACAGTTAGATAAATCTACAATCAACCGGTTGAACACACTTGCATGAATTAAACTTGCATGAATGGAAAATCTAAACTATTAAACTTGAAAACAATAAAATGACATACTTGAATGGAATCAAGCAAAACTAGAAAACAAAATCTACTCTACCTTACATTCTAATATGCTCAATGACACTTACTTCACATCTCCTTCCATGTTGAGAACATCAAAGCTTTATTCAAATTTTTCAAAATTACAAAAACTTACAAAGCTCTCCAAAGCTTTTCAAAAGCTTTCAAACATACCAAAAACTTTCCAAAACTAAAAAGCTACCAAATGAAGGAGAGAGATCTCCTATTTATACAAAAGGATAAGAAGTCATCTCATTAATGGGAGTCCACGAATTTCGCCCTATACCTCTAGAGTTCTAATCAAAATAGGAAACGATAAGGCACATGTATTTTTAGAGTTTCAATACAAATAGGAAATATGACACATATCCTCATGATCCCATGATCCTCTCCACTTAAATTCGAATTTGGCCTTAGGGTGCCACATAAAGGTATTCTAGAAGCCTCCTTTTGACCTACACATGTCAACAATCTCAACCCACTTGTTAGGTATAAACATATGCACATTATTTTCTAATTTTTAACCACAAATTCACAAAAAAAGGCTAAGAATTTATAAAGTTTGGAAAAACATAAATGTGACCCAATGATAATGAAAGTGAGATTAATGTAGTGACATGGTAGTGAAATGAAGATGAAATGGAGGTGATATAATGGACATAATAGTAAAAATGTAATGGAAATGTATGACAATTTCAAGACCCAACATGCCCCAAAACTGAAGCTATTGCATGTCTTCATGCAATATATATTACATTAATTCTTTTGATCCTTGATCTTTGGATTATATTTGCATGATATAATTTGATAACTTCATACTTCCGCAAAGTGTTTTACTTGAATTGCAACATGGTTGATTCTTGTGTTACAACCATATTTTGTTGTTGCATTCTATTTTGATATTTCAACTTTGCATAATGACATTTTGATTATTGTTGCAAAGTATATCTTTATTGGATTGCATGATGGTTGGTTCTTGTGTGACAACCATGATTGTGTTTGTATCCAATTATCCTTTATGGACTTTTGAAAAGCCATTGTATGCTCATAATAATAATGTAATAGTTAATATATTTTGGAAGTATGTGGGCTTCTGAATATGATATGAACATGACAAGATATGAATACGAATGTATTCCTTCCCCCAAACGATGGTATTGACTATTTTATGAAATGAGGAAGAGAAATGTTTTTTCAATAATTATCATTCTAGCTTTTTATGGAATTCTATGGTCAAAAGTTAGAAAATGACGTACTTTAAATTACGCTTTGAAATGGATGACTTGTATGTGAGGTGGCTACAAAATTTTGATCATAATCTTCTTCAAGTGGCTGGACAAAAAGAGTCATGGATAAAGGATTCAAGATGAATTTTTATTGCTTCTACTAAAACTTGTTGAATCTACTGCTGAATAGCGCTGATCTATTTTATATCTACTCCAAAAATGTTGAAAATAATAGCTTCATGTCTTCAAAACTCATTGGCACAATTCCTACTATGCGAAGAGATGTTCTGATGTCAAACATAGTAGGAATTTGTTGACTTAGTGGCCATTAATGGATGCCACTAGTTAACACAAGAACTCTCACCATTGATGACAATGAGAGTCAAGATGCCCAAACACCTCTTGCTAGGTACAAATAAATTTTCCAATGTCGAGTCACCTAGAAGATCTGATGAACAAAGGATATTAATGTATTCCAATTGTTTGTCCGCATGAGGACTTTCCATTAAGGCATGCAAGCCTCAAGGTGTTTTTGCAAGGAATTTAGACTCAAACGACTATGGACTCAATAATTTGCATTGAAGTTGGGCTTATTTGCAAAATGAAAATGGTAGGAAAGGGAAGATGAAAATGGAAGACGAAAATTGAAAGTAGCGATGGAAATGGGCAATAAGCATTTAAATGAGCCTTTTGCTTTTATTTGTGGGTTAGGAGTAAAAGAAACAATATAAAGTGTATGTGAATGTAAATAGAAAATATGAAGGGAAATGAGGTGAATGGCTTATTATGAAGTATGGATGTGATGAAGACAATAGTATCTGAAAGTTTTGCAAGTGCTTGGATCTAATTTTGCATTAGCATATTTCCTCTTTGTTGTTGATCGATATCTTATGAAACAAATTAGTCTCATAGAGAGACACCATTCACTTGTAGTCATTTGTCCTTCCTCCTAGAACCTGCAAAAAAAACTAATATTCTTCTGCAATGGAATGTAAGATTATCAAAGGAGAGAGGTGATCAATCTCTCTAGCTATGATATTTACACACAAAACTAAGAATTCATATTAATGAAACAAGTTCACAAAGGAAAACCAAAGGAATTTATACATGCTTTCGAAATTAGTGCCTCAAGTTGAATGTTGCTTCTTTTCAGCAATTTATTTCATTATTTACTATTTCAAACTATGATGATGGATTTCTCATTATGTATATCTCATTGATATCTTTCTAATGATACTTGAATCATCGAAATCTGATTTCGTATGAGAAAGGTAGGCTGATTCGAACAATGAGGTTTTTCAGCTGCAAATTGACATTTAGCTGCGGAATGGCTTTAGCTGCGGAATGATTTTAGCTATGGAATGTGCACAATTTCTAGAGCTAAAAATCTTGAACAAAAAGTTAGCCATTCATTTCTCATCATCGGTCCAAAATTAATCAATACCTTCTGAAAAGTGAGCAAATAGTCTACTCATTTCATTGATTCAATTTTTATTTTTTATTTTTTCATTTTTTCATTTTTTTTTTACACTGAGAAAAAGTCAGAGACTCCTTGACCTTACTAATGTATTTCTCGATGAAAATCATGAGATATAAGGGATGATCAAGAAAAATGTTTATAAAATCAATTGGTGAAGGCAACTTTCCAAGAATGAGATTGGCAGAAACAATGGTGGCTGATCCACCATCACCAGTGCAAAGTTTCATAGGAATGGCAATAGTCTGATCTAATTTGTGCTCAACAAGAATCTTACCATATTCCTTCACTATAATTGTAGCTTGAATTGTTTCAAAGCTTGAGATATACTTCAAAGCCTCATCATAACTCCCAATATCTTTTAATAGTACCTTTAAATACCATTCATGCTTTACATCTGTTTCAACATCGAACCGGTGCTCACCTTCGCTTATAATAAACTCATCCAACTTTGCCACATCCTTGAGTTTTGTGTAACAATTCAAGAGAAGAGTCGTATGATCTTTGGATGCGTCATGTAATCAGTCGTTAAACTAAAGTACAAGTCATGGAGAGACACTGTTATTAAAGACAAGAGGTGTGGCATAAACAAGATTGAATGCCAACATGCAATAAGTTCCTAAATCATATTTTTCATCTCCAACCACATCGAGTTAAAGCAAAAGACTGTTCATTCATTAAAATCCATTTTTCTTCACGCAACATTTAAAAAGAGGCTTCAAAGAATCGATAAATTCTCCCAAACTGCTGCGAATTTCTTAAAATCGTTTTTAAAGTTATCTAATTGACCTTGTCCCCAAAAAAACCCGTTTTAGTTTTTCCTAATTTGTTTTCATTTGGCTGGATTGTGTAGTTAAAGTTTGACGTTTTTTTATAGTGCTGTGTTTTTCTGGCAAATGCATTTTTCTGACATTCTAGCAAGTCACAAACTCGTGAACATAGTGAGTGTTAAACATGGAAACGGGCTGGTCACATGCGAAAAATATTAGAAGGAATGATAGAAGTTGCCGCTACAGAGAATGCTTCTCCTGTAATACTGTTAAATGAGCCACCCAATTGGTTGATGAGGCTATTCCTGAGATCCAATGCCCTGATTGTGCACTCAGTTGTACTGGAATTCCTTCATTTACAAGATGCAGGAAATGATGCAAAAATATAGGAGGAACAGGTTAATATAGAGACGTGTGGATGCATCTCATGCAATTGCATTGTATTTTGGATGATGGAAGACATCAATTTCAAATTTTCTCCATCAGGCTTGCTCGTCAGATGCTTGGGACGCTGAAACCACTCTCTGATTCCCTCTGCTTACTCCTATGTCTCACCTACCTCAGAAATGGCTGACATGGTTGCAATAAGGAGGGCCTGATGCATGTGGAGGGTCACAACTCAGATTGTTTATATTGCAGGTTTTTTTTTTAATTCTATTTATTTATTTATTTTGTTAATAATAATTACATAGTTATAATTTTGAAAGAAAAAATATACATATTATTTACTAAACAGAAAATATTTGTTTTTTTTTTTTTTATGATTTTGTTATTAAAACATTATATAATATATTTCAAAGAAAATAAAAATACATATATATTTTTTAAACAAAACAATTTACTGAAATTAAATTTTCTCATTGAATCAAATGAAATGATGAAATTTATTTATTTATTTGAACATAAAAATTCTTTTTCTGATCTTCTAGATCACACAAAGTGCAGGAGGAGAGCATACTCAAGAAATTATTGATTCTTTTTTAGATGTAATAAATAAGGTCTCCTAATTACACTTCCTCGGCAACGGCACCAAAACGTCTAGTCAATTTAGTGTCCTAAATTGCTCTACATAAATTATCAATCTGATTATCGTAAACTGATAAAGTGTGGTGCACTATATGTGCTTAGTTAATCTTTCTCTTACTTCGTTGTCTTATAGTTTATGTTGTTTTTGGGGGTTTTGTTTCTCATGCTTAAGAAAATTAATCTAAGAGATAAAAGTTATGCTTCTAGATGAAAATCTCTAAATGTTAATGGACAACTAAATCTACTGACTTTCAATGTTAAAATCTAATTTCTAAAGAGAGGAGAAAAGGAAACAAATCAAAACTTTGAACAATTATATTAATCTAAGTAGGCAAAATGTCTATGAAATGAAAACAAAAATGATAACAACTAAATGAAGTGCTTTATCACTTTGCTACACAATTTTGGGAGAACTACCTCCTTGTGATAGCATTTTGAGGGATCCAATACTTCATTATTCTAAGAAAAAGTAAACATAAAAACGCAGAGAAAGACTCATTCATAAATGAAATACTTCACCACTTAGTGAACTAAAGGCTTTTGGAAATATTCACTTACAACATGAGTTACTAAATTGATAAGAAAATGGCATTAATCTATCTAACTAATGAACATGAAGAAATCTCATTCATAAACACAATATTTCACCATTTAGTTTGAGGATTATTCATCAACGAAAGGCTTTGGAAATATTTGTTTATATCATGAGTGACTGCACTAAAAAGAAAAATGCATTAAACAATAAGAAATCTCATTCATAAACTCAACATTTCACCATTTAGTTTGAGGATAAACCATCAACGAAAGGCTTTGGAAACATCCATTTATGTAATGAGTGACTAATCTAATAAGAAAATAAAAAAACATGTAAAGGAAAACTAATCTACTGTGTGCTCTAATTCTACAAGCACCAATTGGAAAGTACTTTTTTGGACTATTTTGCTAAACATAGATTACACAGTTAGATAAATCTACAATCAACTGGTTGAACACACTTTCATGAATTAAACTTGCGTGAATGGAA
>APFE030681974.1:14353-25504 GCA_000404065.3 Pinus taeda
GAAAATTTACATAAGCTTCTCTCATGCACGGTTAACCTACAAATGACCCTCCATGCGCTTTAAATAGAATCATGGACCAATCGGGTGTCAAGCCACGGATCAAGTGTCGGTAATACCAAGGAGAGAATGAACCGTCGGATCACTACATATCGTGACCGTCGGATTGAAGTTACAAAATGTACAACGGTAAAGAAACACACTTTACCTAACTCTATACCTAACTCTATACTAGACCAAGTTGAGCTTAACTATTCCTATGTGTCGGAATATCCTAACATCTAGCACGTCTTGGTCCCTTCCCTACCGCAGCGTGGTCCACTTTATGTATTCATCCTCATAGCTCCCGACAGGGTAGTACTGCTCCTTGATGGCAGCCTGGAACGAGTCCCAAGTGGGTGCGGCTGAAAATAGTGAGCCAGTACTTTCATCCTTCTGCTCGCAGTGGGTTTCCCACTAGTCCTTGACGTGGGGGGCTGCTTTGAGAAGAGCAAAAATAATCTTTTCCCGACTCGAAAATTCATGAACAGAAAAATAACCCTCTAGCAGATTTAACCATTTATCTACGGCATCAGCGTCTATCTGACCCTCGAATATGGGGATTTCAAAATTAACTTGTACCTTAAAGGGTGTGGTGTTTCCAGAGAAGCTGCTGGAAGCCGATGCGCCGCTTCTGGGTAGCCGCTGAAGGATCTGCGCAAAGCTGTCCATCATCGTGTTCCGTTGTCGCTCGAGCGCTTCTTCGAGCAAGATTTTGATGGGATCTCCTGCCCCCTCGTCTTTCTTCTCGTCCGCAATGGGAGGCCGTCGGGATTTGCGAGGCTGGTCTTGCAAAGGTTTAACCAGTTCAAGCCCTAACTCCTTATATCCCGACCTTGTTGGGGACATGCAAAGAAAAACAGAGAAAAAGCAGACCGCTCTGATACCACCGATCCGGGTTTAAACAGGAACGCAAAAAATTACAGAGATAACCATATACACCAATATGCAGCGGAAATAATACTTCATTTCATTAATGGAAAAAGCTAAAATATGCTTACAATCAGAAATGGCAATAAACTAGCTAGGGCGATGGTAGCTTATCTCTGAGAAGAGATGTGATGGCTACATGCCTCTGAACTGTGTTACAATGAGGCTCGAAGGCCTATTTATTGTTGAGAAACAATGGAAAAACCATTCACATTCCAAAACCTAACCCTAGGAGATGAAACACCAAACTGTGGGCTCCGTTTGGGGGTAAGTTGGTACATCAACTTCCCGGGGTCGTAACTTTAGCATATGATCTCCGTTTGACGCGTACAATAGCTCATTAGAAAGATCTATTCGAGCACTATCATTGTTGGAACAAGCAACATCGGTCCATTGCATGGAACCATGTTGCCCCTGGATTCCCCAAAAAACGTCGTTTAGGGCCTCAAAACGGCTCCGAAATTTCAGGACCCGAAAAACTGCTAAAAATAGTAAGTTGTGCTACAATCAAGGAAACTGAAAATGCTGAGAAAGACAATGGTGGGGGTCCAGGTGGACTTCGCAGGTGGCCACCAATATCCACCTGGATCATAAATGCTCCTGCATCACTTAGGGACATGGTTGTAACAATTTGTTTGGAAGAGATTGTAAGACTTAAAAATGGAGAAAAACATTGCCTCTCAACCCCATGAACAACCTTGATAATATCCTTGAGAAGGGGGACGCAAGTGGGTCTCAATTTTGAAATTTGGGTTTGCACAACCCATACCAAAGGAATCTTGAACATGTTTCTCAAGAGAAATATTTCCTATTAGGTTTAAAATTCTAGCTATAAGAGTTAATTTCTAAGGTTTTGATGAAGAGTAACTAACATGAGTCATCAAAAAATACCTAATTCAAACACTGAACCACCATTTTAATAACCCGTGATATGGCATAACCTATTTAAATGATTGAAATGAAGGTATTAGATCTTTGGTAGCATTCTACTTATTGTAAATAACCTTATGGGGATAGTTTTGGTGTTTATATAGTTGAAAACTATCTGAATTTGGGGTTAGGAAGACAAGAAGGTCTTCTCTGTAATCGAGTTTTAGCACTAGCTAGATTTGAATCCATTTGGCCTATATAACTAAATTCAATTGCTAAAACCTCATTATAGAGATCTTAAAGTGTATAAACCAATCACTTTATTTTTCCTATGTTGCTTCATCTATATTGGTAAATCCCTTCTCTTGTGTAGCTTGAACCTTTGGATACAAATTAAGAGGAAAATAACTTCTTATAAATACAAATATGTGCACATAAATGTGTGTATATGATTAGAGTGAGAATGTATGTATACATCACCTAAATATGAGTTTATATGCAAAATATTTACATAATTGTTGGAGGAGTGGTAACTCTTGGTGAGAATTTAAGTATAACCATGAATGAGTGAATTCTTATAACAATTGATTTTTTTAAAATAAGAATTCACTTGTACAACTATTGCAACTATATACCTTTATGCAAGATTTAAACATAATTATGAGTGATTATTACATGGATGGTAGAGATTTAAGCTTCATGGATATTCATAGTAGTATTCATAGATCAAGGATTAAGATTTATCTCCAAATGACCATCATGAGATGTTTCAAAAGAAAATTGAATTAAGTCACTCATCTAAAAGGGAATATTCTAGATCAAAGTTAAGATCAGTCCCTAGGAATAAAGTTTGGTTTCATGGATTTTGTTTCTCTTGTAGCTCATTTGGTAATAAGGCCAATGATTAAAGTTCAAGCAATTGGAATAGAAGCAGAAGATGGGATACATTCCAGCACATGATTAGAAATTGCAAACAAACTTGGAAGAAGAAAGAACGTCAGTGAAAGATGTAAGGAAGATTGACCCTACTACAATCCATTTCTCTTAAAAGCATACTTCTAACATTGACTGTAGATGTGATGTGAGGTGCATGACCTCATGAAGAGCAGGTGATGGTTATTAGGTCCATAGGATCAGTAGTAAATGATCTCAGTGGGAGCTATGCATATATTTATCTAGTTTGTTTTTATATTCATTTGGTGATGCTTATACTGCTTAGATTGCATTGATGAAGTAATAATGAATAGGAACATTTATGGTATGTTCAGGCAGAGTTGTTACCATAACACTTCAACATTTTACTTTATGTATGTGGATATTATGAAGGAAAGTCTCCTATATACATGGAGTTTTTCTCTAGACAGTCGCGTATGATTCTCTGAGATAAAGAAACAGTGGGACAAAATCAAGGGGAGTTTCTAATATGCTTCAATCACTTATTATTTGGCTTTCTAGTTTTGAAATTAACTAGTTATAGTCTATTGATGATGCTCATATATTACTTAGAAATGATGATGAGTTACTAGAATTGTTGCTTTGGTTCTTTGATGGATTTGCTGGTTGATGAAGTGATATGATCAGATTTGATAGTGAATAGTTGGCATAGGTTCAGGGGTAGCATTTGCTATACTTCTAATAGTGCATTTTTGGCATTATGATGTCTAGAGAATTCTTATTGCATGTTAGTTTACGATGAGTACATATCATTGCTGATGTAAAGTTGTTGTTGCTATTGGTGAAGATACATATGTTGTTGTCATTCTATCATTAGTAATGATGAAGTTATGGATAATTCCTATATGTTGCTTGAGCTACATGTACAAAGTTGTTATGGTGTTGTTAATCACATATGGTATTTTGCTTTTGGTGTTGTGTTTCCTTTGATATTTGTGGATTGTGGCTCTTCCTACAAATGGAAAGACCATGTTAACCTTGATGATATGAGGTCAAGGGGATGATTTGTTGCACTATCTTATGATTCTATTATAGTTTCTTGATAATACTTGGAGGCATTTCATATTTGGTCAAAGGTTGATGATATTGGAACTACATTTTCGTATCTTACATATTGATGATGAGGATGTTCATGCTGCTATCTATGTTGTTGCGATCATATGTTCATGTTGCAAGTTCCTATATGGTGTATGATGGTTGATGATGACTATCATGGTCTTGTTACCTCATGAGCGAGGGTCTTGGTTTTGGCTAAAAATGTCATATTTGTCTCTTGATGTAAAGGTAATGTAAAGACCCATGTTGTAAATCATTGTAAAATTCAGTCATATATGGGCTATTTTGACCATGTCATGTTTTATATGTAATCCCATTATTTTGGGAAATTTATGTAACGTTGAGTCAAATATGTAACCCCATTGTGTTGGGTAATGGATGTAATTATGAGTCATTGGTGATAGGAAAGGATGTAATTGGTTGAGTCTTAAAGTATTGTGATTTTATTGTATATCTTTATATGTTTTGGCATATACTCAGGGAGAGCATGGCCAATATGCAGCTTTTATATTTAGCAAATCAGCCCTACAAGTAATATTTTGTACAAAGGGGAAAAAAAGTCTTCATTTAGCACTGGTCAGCCCTTTTCCCTTGATTTCAAAGGCGGACAAAAGCTTGGTGTTTGAAGAAGAATTCTTGCTGAGAAGCCTTGTTATTTACAAGTGATTACAAGTGGTGACCAAGCACCAAAGCAGTTGCCATCAAGTCCAAAGGAGGAGATTGTTAGCATTATGGCTAATGTGTTGTCCTTGATGGAAACCTACTTGATAACAATGTCAAGATTGTGATATCATGATGGTTTTGTAGTCTAGAACAGATGCTACAGATGTAATGGAAAAAGAAATGATAGTACAAAGACAAACTAATAACAATGGTGATGTTTGAGAAAGTATACGTCGATCCTAAGAAGCAAGGTCGCGTACATATTCAAGTATTGTGAAGAAAACTCATGTACAAAATCTACACCATGGCAACTTGAATACCAGAGGTCTTTACAATGGTATTGGCCCATAGTAATGAGTGTGACAATGATTATTTGATCTCGTCAAAGAATACCAACACCATTACTAAGAGATTGAACTAAGGCATTGGCTAAGGCTAAAGCTATATAAGGAGATGGAGGTCAAATTTTTATGTGTGCAAGTGATGGATTGTTTATGAATAAGAAATCCTTACCACACTTGAAGGTTTGGCAGAAGCTATTGAATATGGAGAGGAACCTCCGGTCTTCCAGCAAGGTGAACATGACACTCTTGTGATCTTGGGATCAGATTTCGATACAAGAGGCAGAGGGGAAGGTAGCGGAGGAGGCGGAGGTGGAGATGAAGCAATAGACTCAGAGTCGGAACCATCAAATTCCGAAAGAGAGGAAGAGGAAGAAGAAGAAGAAGAGATGGTTGACCCAAATATTGAATGGATGACTCAGGGATCATTGGCTCTCTCGGTTGTTCTGCACAAGATGCCGAATCGAGCAGAGTGAATGAACATCAAGTTCAACCCTAACAACACGATGAAGGCAGAAGACCACGTAGACAACTTCAACATACATCAACAGACCCTTGAGGTACATTAGGACAACGTAGCATGTATATTGTTCCCATGTAACTTGGATGGCTGTGCAGATGCATGGTATCACAGCCTTCCACCAAACTCGATACAGAACTTGGGTGCTTTCAAATGTATGTTCCTTGAAAAGTTTGCTAATGACAAGACCCAAGCCATGCTACTCAAAGAATTGGGAAGCCTCAAGATGGAGGGAAAAGAGAAAGTGAAATATTTCAATAAGAGGTTTACACATATTTTGAACAAGTTTGCAACGAAAAATAGACCTCACGATTCCATCATTTTTTACTATTACATGTCTGCACTTCCAAACAGCATTGCGTAGTTCATCAAGCGAGATGTGAAACCAACACTCCTGGAAAGTTGCGAAGAGGCTATTGCTACTGAAAAATACTTATGCGCAATCAAAGTCATCAAGGATGACGAATCAACGACTGACTCCAAGGATGCGAGCAAGAATCCCCAAGCAATGGTGAGCAAGGGAAGAGACAAGGAAGCAACCGATATTGAGACCCTCACTTGCCTTGTTAAGAACTTGATGACCAAAGTGTCTAAGCTTAAGCAATGGAAAACAGACACATTTTCAAGCAACCATCTACCCAGACAGAGATAGGAAAATAGTTCATCGGCCGACTCATCAAGCAACAACTGGTGCGCTTCAAAAACTACGCAGAAGCCTGTGTTCCAACTTGAATAGTGCGCAAATCCTAAGTTATGTTCCTTCCATGAAGAACATCACCTCAAGAACTCTTGTTTGGATTGGAAGAGAATCGTTAGCTTTGTCCGCAATCATACACTCGATGGAGAAAGCAATATGTAGGAGCAGCCAGAAGACACTGATGATGACGAAGAGGTTGCACCTGATGAAACATCAAATTCTTGGCATGTAGTCAATGCATATCAGTGCTCACAAGTAATTTTGAAGATGAACATCGAGAAGCAGCCCCAAAAGAAAAATGATCATTACAATCTTAGGAGTATAGGGGACCCCCCTACACTTGGGGAAATGAAAAAAAGTGAGATTGTTAATGAACAAGGCCGATCCACTGGACACCCCAAGCAGAAAACACAAAGAAAGTTTGGGAAGATAGCGATGAACAAGAGTACATCCATAAGGAGCAAGTTGCAAAACATTCCACCAGACAACACGAACATCTGTTCCACCCCGGACACCTTGGTGAGTCTACTACCTCTGGACTACAACATTGTTAATGACATGAAGAAAACTCGAGAAAACATCACATTGTTCAAGTTATCCACGAGATATCCTGTTGCATGCATTAAAACAGACAATAACGAACAGCGCAGCCTCTACTAGCAAGGGAGAAAACACACCTCGCAGATCACTATCCACTGTGCTCAACACACTCAAAATGGAAGAAGAAAACTCAGGTTGCCCTCCATTCCTACTATCGTTGGAATTTTTTAACTACAATGTTCACAACTTCTTGTTTGATTCTGGCACGGCAACCAACATCATATCACTCTCCATTGCTAAGACAATCAACGCACAATGGAGCGAAACATCCTCAAGAATCATCCAACTTGATCGAACATCGGTACCAACCATTGGTGAACTATGAGACGTGATCATCTTATTATCTCATGACAGTCGAATCCACCAATGCATCAACATGGTTGTTGTGGACATACCGGAAGCATATGGTTTATTACTCAGCGGATACTAGTCCAGCAAGCTAGATGGATATTTTGCTACAGACTCATCTCACATGTGGCTTCTGTACAAGAGAAAATGCAACCAAATCCTAGTGTTATCCGAGAGGTATATGAAACACAATGTCACTCCACTTAATGACGAGAATGAACCGTTGGCCTTCAGAGAACTCATGTTTGGCAACTGCCTCCTGGAAACAACATTGGAGTGTTATCATGCACGGCTAGCTCCAACCTCATCAGACATGTAGTTGGGACTCCTTCCTTACCCAACTAATGGTAATGAAACTTTTATAGTTCATTCTACCGATAGTAGAAGTAGTAGCAATAGTACTAGCATGATAAACGATCCGTATATAGATAGGTTATGGGCCATGGATTTTGACAAATCATAGACATGTAACAGTTCAAGGACTCGGTGTATTTCAGTTGTCCAAAACAATAGACAATGCATGATTTCAAGTTGTTTGAAGTTTGAGTACGCTAACAACACTGTTGAGTATGAATAACTCGTGTAGAACATACAAAGGACCACCGCTACGAATGAACAGGGAAACCTAAGAATCTATCATGATTCGAAGATAGCCAATTTCAATACAAGCTACACACCGCAACAACGACAGATCTTTGACCGCTTGAATGAATAGTACCAGGATGGATCTACACACGTAGATGATGACATGAGTACACACTAAATGTGAGCGATTCAGCACGGGATTCCAGGTAAAGGAAGAGACAAGCCATTGTAACAAAGACTAGGTAACACATACATTTTGTTTGCACTCCTTATACAAGAAAAATTGACTAACATTTTGGGCAATTGGATTACTTACAAAGTTTGTCATCATACTTGGTTTTATAATCTAAATGTTGCACGTAAGAAAATCTGGGAAAATTTTCCTATGCATTGATTTCATAAAATTGAACCGTTCCCGAAATAGAAACAACTACCATGTGCCATCATCCGAGCCCATATTGCACATAGTACCTGAAGCAGTGGTGTTGTCTTTACTTAAAGGATTTTTGGAATGCCACCAGGTTCCGATAGTGGAGCCCGGTGGACTTGCTCTAGTCTACAAGAAGCTTGGCCCGCACATGTATCACTTGCAATCACTTGATGGGAGGATTGACAACCTTCCTGTCAACGGCCAAGATCTCAAGCATTGCCTTCAATAGGTAGGGACGTGCCCATGCCATGTACATAGTCTCCTTGTTTCTTATTGTTTTCATCTTGTTTTCTTTTCTTGTTATCTTTGTTTTTACTTTGTTTGACTCTGCTTACTATTTTTGTTCACGTTTGTTTTTTTGTTTGATATATCACTATTTTTGTTTCTGGAAAGAATTGATGCCAACTACTACGTTTTGGCTTTTGAATAGAGTATGTGGCTGAAATTTGAAGAAACTTGTGACACTATAGCACTTGGCCAGTCTTGTATCTGTCTTCTTTGTGCTTGGTTGTAACTTTTTGCCAATGAAGCCTTGACAAAAAATATGAACTGTCTACAAGGGAAGTTCTTTTCTAACCATGAACCTGTGTCTGCACTGGGAAGCCCCATGCCTATGCTCAGCCTTTTGGTATATGTGTTCAAGCTCATCCAACTAGTAGAAACGAAGAAGGGAAAATATAAACGAGAAAACCTATGTCAAATGTCTTACATGCTTCTCTGAAGGAACAACCTATTCTACTCTCAATAAGTTTAGATCCCTCTTTTGCCCCAAAAATAAATAAGTTCCTATGCATAGTCCTCTTGAAAACTACAAAGGTGAAAGAAGAGAAAGGTTTCCTGGGCAAAGAGGTGAAGCATGCAACTCCATCGAGGCACTGTCTAGGCCCTTTGACAGTGGAGCAATGTGTGTGTTCCTGTGTGACTCTGTCATGGTACTGTCTAGGCCTGCTGGCAGCAGAACAATGCCAGAGATGAAAAACTTATACTCTAAAAATCTTCAACTCACGAGCTAAACTACCATTCCTGAATTCGAAACACTGCGATCAAGCTCAACTTTTGATTGTGTTTGACTGAGTCATCAAAGGGTGAACCATGTATTTCCATGGGGTAAGTGGGGAAGGTGAATTAACCCGCACATCGATTCAATACTCCCTTAAATACAAAGGCCCTGTGCTGACAATGAACCAAAACAAAGAAGCTGGAGTTCTACCAGTGCGTCACCAAGTGTTGTAGTGGGTATAACCACCTTCCAAAATTTTGACCTTCACCCAATTTTGGAGCCTCCCTTGAGAGTTTCACTTTGTTATGTCCCTATACTACTAGTGTAACCCCTTATTGTTATTAGTACAACCCCCTTATTCTATGGTTGTGCCAATGTAGTCCCCATATTGTTATTATTGTGCCCCATAGAAGCCCACTATTGTTATTATTGTGCCCTTACATTATTATTTTTATGTCGGCTCTGATTATATTATGACCCTTAGGTCTATATAAAGAAAGGAGGCTTGTCATTTGCATCACCAAGAATTGTCATTTTGTAATGTAAATGAGGTTTCCCCCTTGAAGAGGCTAAATTCTAAGGTGTTGATCTATCTTTTCTATCTTTTTGTGAGCTGGTTTCATAACATTTGGTATCAGAGCTTTGGATTCTAGGGTTTCACTGCTCCAAACAGGTCATCGTGGAATTTTCACTATAAGTTGTTTTCCACAAAGTTTTAGAAGCTTAAAAAAACCATTGGAACTGAAATTGTTTTGAACTTCAAGTCCAAATTTCAGAGCTTGTATCACTAGATTTTCAAAGATATGATCTGAGGAAGTTAGGGTTTTTACAGACTCCCAAATTACATTCCAAATAGGTGACCTAGGGAAAATCGTCATAACTTTTCTTCTGAGAATCAGATTTAAATTTCGTAAGACATTTCAAAATAGGACGGCATGTAGTTTTCTGTATATCAATTTCAGGTACTAAGGATGAAACAATAACACGTGGCACTTCGTACAATTTCACTCTACTGAACTAGTCTATAATCAGGTCACCGTGGGAGAGTTGGCATAACTATTCCTTGGAGATTCCAATCCTGATCAAACTTGCAGGGTTAGAAAGAGGACTCAAATGGCTATTACAGGAAGAAATTTTAGATATTCAAGATCTGCAGTTACAGAGTTACAACAGATTCAATATCAAGCAATTACAAAGTGAAAACAAAAGTGTGTAGTTTTTTTAAATTTTTCATAAGATTGGTTTGAAAAATTAGTTTGAAGGAATTAAAAGGGAACAATGAAGAATTATTAGCATTAATTGATGCCCCAAATAAAGAAAATAGAAACACCTAGTAAGCAACCTGAAAGCTCTAGCATGACTCGTGAATAAGAGGAAGAAATGCAACATGATATATCAAAATTACAAGACCAAGTACGACAATTTTCACTCTCACAAAAGGTAATTGAAGCCAAGATGAATGGCGTGGAAGCTAATATGAAAGGCGTGCAAGTTAAGATGGATGGAATGGAAGCTAAGATGGATGGCATGGAGGCTAAGATGAATGGCATGGACGCTAATATTAATGGCATGGACACTAAGATGGAAGAATTGAAGATAAATTTGAATAAGTTG
Organism: Pinus taeda; assembly: GCA_000404065.3. Classification (NCBI taxonomy): domain Eukaryota; kingdom Viridiplantae; phylum Streptophyta; class Pinopsida; order Pinales; family Pinaceae; genus Pinus; species Pinus taeda. The sequence continues at coordinate 24,998 of APFE030681974.1, forward strand.
CTACAAGAAATGGTTACTAATGGTGAAAGGGTGGTAAAGGAAACTCATGATGAGAACAAAAGAAATGTTAATCATGATTTAATTGACTCTAATGTTGGATTGAAGACCCAACATGTTCCAAAAATCGATATGAGGAAGTTTGATGGCAAGGATCCTGTAACATGGATACTACAAATGGAGCAATTTTTCGATCTCCATAATGTGAAAAACACACAAAAGTTACATATTGAAACTTTATATTTGGAACCAAATCAGTTTGTATGGTAGCGATGGCTTTTCTCTCGTAAACAAATTGTCACTTGGGAAATTTTTACGGAAGAAATGATAGCACATTATGAGGATACAAAAAGCAACACTTTTTTTAGCCAATTGATAAGTCTCAAACAAAAGGGTTCAATAATGGAGCACATTGAGGAGTTCCAAAAAGTGAACATAAGGGTAAAAAATATTCCAGAGGAGCATAGGATTGATGTGTTCATATGGACTTTAAAGGATAATATCCAACAT
>APFE030681974.1:25988-72964 GCA_000404065.3 Pinus taeda
GTTGCAAGTGGAGGGACCATAAATTGCTCTGGAAAGTGCCATAATATCAAGCTATCCATGGGAGAATATGTATTGAATAGCCCAATGCTTTCCATTCCAATGGGTGGTGTTGATGGTGTACTAGGAGTCCAATGGCTAAAATCCTTGGGTAAAATAGCTTTTAATTTTCAAGAACCTTTCATGAAATTTTGTGCGGAACGAAAGGAAGTTGAATTAAGGGGTATTGAAAGGAAACCAGGAAAGATAATCAACTCTAACGGTATGAAAAATATACTAAAGGAGGAACAACGAGGCGTGATTGCACAATTATGTTTGCTAGAGGTTCCCACATCAAAATCATCTATTTCTCCAGATCTCCAAAAATTTATGGACAAACATTCCATGGTGTTTGAGACTCCCAAAGGCCTCCCACCTATTTGTGATCATGATCATGCTATTCGTTTGATTCTAGGAAATGTTCCTCCAAACATCAAGCCATATAGATATCTCTATGCCCAAAAGAGTGAAATTGAATGTATGGTTGTTGTTATGCTCTTAACCTGCAAGACGATACTAGAATACCACATATGCGAAGAAATATACCCAGAACATAGAAAAATGAGAAATAACAGCAAGTATTTTATTATTCAGAAAGCAATGTTCACTTGCCTCTTCGAGGGGGCAACCTCCAATAGAGCAGAGCTCGACTACAAAATAAGACACGATGCTCCTCGAGGGGAGCTCTATCCTTTATATAGGATTCATACATGCAATACCATGGGGCAATACCATGGTTCTTATTAATACCATATATCTAATACCATGGCCCATTTACAACTAACTGTGGTCCCTTCATTAAATGTGAGTTAACCACTTACAATTATTAATATTGGCTTTATTGACTCTTTACTTAACTATAACTATGACTCAATCTTATTACATAAATAAGGGGGTTAGGGTGGGACCCTAACATGCCCTCCCCCATAAGAAAAGCCTTGTCCTCAAGGCTAAAGTTGTGGAAACTGCTGAAGAATAGTGGTTGGTTCCCAGGTTGCATCTTTCGGAGAGGTGTCTTTCCACTTGACGAGGACTTCCTCGATCATGCAGCCACACAGATGCCTTTCTCGTGTATCAAGAACCTGTGCAGGTTGGAGCCAGATTGACCCTTCTTCATCCAGTTCAAGTATATTGGTTTGAATTTTGTAATTGTTCCCAATCACTTTCTTGAGGCCTGAGACATGGAAAAATGGATGGATTTTTGTAGTGGGTGGCAAAGCTAGCTTGTAGGCAACTTCTCCAATGCGTTGAAGTACTTGATATAGTCCGTAAAATTTTGGAGATAGTTTCTGACAACCCTTGTCTTTGAGTGATGTTTGCTTATATCGTTGCAGCCTCAAAAATACCTGATCCCCTTCTTGAAATTGGCGTTTTGAGCGATGTTGATCTATCTGTTGCTTCATGCGGTTTTGAGCTTGATGAAGATTCTCTCTAAGGTGAGCCAGCATGGATGTGCAGTTTTGTAGGAGTAGATTCTCTCTAAGGTGAGCCAGCATGGATGTGCAGTTTTGTAGGAGTTGATCGACTGCTTATACCTTCGAGCATCCCTTGATATAAGAAGTAGGGAAGGAGGGAGTTGACCATAGACTACTTCATATGGAGTCATTTTGGTGGTGGCACGATAATTGGTGTTATTCCACCATTGAGCTAGAGGTAACCACTGTACCCAGAGATGTTGCTTTTCTGAAGTGAAACACCTTAGGTATGTTTCCAGACATTTGTTGACTGCTTCACTTTGACCATCAGTTTATGGATGATAGGAAGTACTGACTTGTAGTTGGGTACCTTGTAGCCAGAAGAGTTCCTGCCAAAAGTTACTGGTGAAGACCAGGTCACGATCAGACACAATGGAAGTGGGCATGCCATGCAATTTGAAGATCTGATCCATAAAAGATTGTGCGACCAAAGTCAGTGTAAAAGGGTTGGGTAGGGCGCAAAAATGAGCATACTTAGAAAGTCTTTCCACAACCACCATGATGACTGACTTGTTTCCTAACTTTGGAAAACCTGTAATGAAATCCATAGAAACCTCCGTCCAGATTGAGGCCGGGATGGGCAATGGCTGTAATGTGCTTAGAGATTTGACTGTTTCTCCTTTGTGGCACTGACAGACGTCGCATTCAGCTACAAAAGTAAGAATGTCCTTTTTCATGCCTGTCCAAAAAAAAGATCTTCAAGTGCGAGCATACGTCTTCTGAAAGCCTAAATGTCCTGCAGTGGGAGATGAGTGCAACTCCACCAAAATGTGGCTTTTAAGGGTGGATGTTGGTGATATTATGACTCTGTCCTTGTAGCAAAGAATCTCATCCTACCACGAGTAGCCCACTGTGGAATTTGGATCCACCTGCAATTGATTAATGAGTTGGGAGAGCCAGGGATGTGAAAACCATTCCTTGCGGGCCTCTTCAATCCATTCTAGAATGGGAAGGGAAATTCCAAGCAGGGTACTTTCCTCCTCAAGTTGGCAGGATAATGCATCTACTACAATATTTTTGCACCCTTTGTTGTAAATTATCTCATAATCATATCCCATCATTTTGGCGAGCCATTTATTCTGTTGTGGTGAGGATAGGCGCTGCTCCAAAAAATATTTAAGGCTTTGATGGTCGGTGTGGATTTAGAAATGTCATCCCAATAAGTATGGTCTCTAGGTATCTACTGCATGTAAGATGGCCATCATCTCCTTCTCATAAGTAGATTGTCCCAGATTCTTCCCACTTATTTGTTGGCTCATGAAGGCCAAGGATCGACCTTCTTGCATTAAGACCACCCCAATACCTGTACCCAAAGCATCACATTCAATCACAAAATATTTGGTGAAGTCGGGTAGTGCTAATACTGGAGTGGAACACATGGCATGTTTGAGAGTTGTAAAGGCCTGTTGTGCTTTATCATTCCAGAGGAATGATTTTTTCTTGAGGAGTTGAGTGAGGGGCCTAGAAATGCAACCATACTTGTGGAGAAATTTGTGTTAGTAGCCTGTGAGACCCAAAAATCCTCTCAGGCTCTTCAATGTCTTAGGTTGAGGCCAATCCTGCATTTCCTGGATCTTTTGGGGTGTACCCTAACACCTTCATGCCCCACAATGTGGCCCAAATACTCAACTTCTTCCATGCCAAAAGAACGCTTGGACATCTTGACAAATAATTTATGCTTGTGGAGCAATTGCAAGAGCAGATCTACATGCTGAAGATGTGCGGCCCAGGTGTGACTGTAGATGAGGATGTCATCAAAGAAAACAAGGAAATTTTTTTTGAGATATGGTTTAAGCAAGTGGTTCATAAGGCTCTGAAAAGTGGATGGGGCATTACAAAGACCAAATGGCATGACCAAGAACTCATAATGGCCTTCATGAGTTCGAAAAGCAATTTTTGGGATGTCTACTTCTTTCATGCAGATTTGGTGGTAGCCTAAGAGAAGGTTAAGCTTAGTAAAGAATTGAGCCCCATTTAGTTCATCCAACAAATCATCAACAACCGGGATGGGAAATTTATCTTTGACTGTCAACTTATTGAGGGCCCTGAAGTCTGGACACATATGCCATTCCCCATCTTTTTTGAGCACCATGACCATCGACGATGAATAAGGACTAATGCTAAGACGAATGACGCTTGCTTCCAAGAGTTCCTTGATTATTTTTTCTATTTCATTCTTTTGGGCAAACAGATATCTATATGGGCGCACATTTGGTGGTTGGGTCCCTGGGACCAAAGTAATGCTATGATCATGTTTCCCTCTCGAGGGTGGAAGCTCATGAGGCTTGTCAAACACTAGCAGATGGTTGTTTAAGATTTGTTGCATCTTATGATGAATATGAACAAGATTGGGTTTGCAGGCCTCGATGGCATTAAATTGAGCTATAACTCCATGGTGGCCCTTTTTTAACAATTTTTCCATCTGATGTGAGCTGATGATAGAGGGAGCTCCCGCCTGGAGTCTGCGGAGGCTATGTGCATGGTTGTTCTGCTTAAAGCTCATATATAACTCTTGGAAATCCATTGTGATTGGACCAAGTGTGCAAAGCCATTCAGCACCAAGGACAATGTCGCACCCACCCATGTCTATGGAAAACATGTGGGTCTTTAATTGATAATCCCCCATTTGAAGTTTGACATTTTCATAGTGGCCTTCACGTTTCATTGTTCCCCCATCAGCAATTTGGACTTGGAAGTTAGAAACTGCTCTGACAAAACAATGCATTGCTTCCACAACTCTTTGATGGATAAAATTATGTGTACTTCAACTATCAATCAAGACTACTACTGGTAGATGCTTAATAAAACCTATGATTTTGAGAGTTTGAGGTGAAGAAATCCTTGCCAAAGCATGCAGCAAGATAATTGGTCCTTTAGGTACATTGTCCTGCTGGTTGTCCTCTTCTTCCTCCTTTGGTTGCTCAAGTGGTGGGGCTTCCTCCGATGCACTGTGATTAGTAGCATCAATTTGAAAAAAATTGGGCTCCTTCCATTTATGCCCAGGGGAGTATTTCTCATCATAGTAGTAACATAATCCTTGCTTTCTTCTTTCCGCCATTTCTACTGGTGACAACTTTTGAACCTTGAGTGTCTGGGTAGTGTTTTGAGCCTGTGGGGGGTGACCATTGGTGATGAAATTTGGGCGATTGGACTGGGCCGCCAAGGCACATTTGACTCCACGATCTATCCTGCAAGCATGTAGCCATGAGCTAGGGTGGTGCAGTCAGACGTGGGCTTGTATGGCTTCTTTGAGACCACTAACAAAACATTCCATGTAGAACTCATCTTGTAGACCTCTAGTGCGGAAAGCTAAGGCTTCAAAGGCTGCAATATATTCATTTACTATTCCTGTCTGTTGGAGCTTAGTGAGACAACCCAAAAAGTTATATTCCTGATCAAAGTGATCCATAAGAGCTTTTTTGAATGTCTCCCACGTCAAGGGCCTTCCATAGCAACGTTGATGCCATTGCCACCATTGCCATCTTTCATTGTCCAAGTACATGATACCCACACTAAGCTGAGTCACATTATCTAAGATGTAATTCAGATTGAACTATTGCTCCATTTGTGCTATCCATGCAGCTGGGTGCGAGCCATCAAGTTTATGCATGTCGAACTTGGGTGTTCACGGATGGGATTGTTGGTGGGTGCCAAAGAGGTGAAGAGACTGGCTAGACTCACCCTCACTATTTTCATTGCCAATATATGCTTCCTCGCATGCCTCCATCTTGGCCTTAGAGATTGTTGTAGTTAATTCCTTCAGCTACGATAGGATGTCTTTTAAGGATGATTCAAGACTATTCATCCTCTCATTTGCCATAGCTTGAGCTCTAGTTTGTACCATGCACCGAGCCGATTTACTTGAAATTTGGGACCGCCCGAATTTTTTGGCACTAACAATTGAATGGTACCACCTTGCTCAGCTAGTCATCTTGATTCTTATGGGTTAAGTCACCAATAAGCAGCCCGGGGGGTCCCAGATTTTTTTTTTTCATTCCTAACGAAGTTTTACTCCTTTCTTAGGAATATTGTAGTAGCTGAATCTCAGAAATGTCAATGCTGCCAAAAGTCCTGCAAAAATCACGCCCAGGTATAGGAACCCACACAACTACTCAGATCTGGATGGCGGATCTGATGGATCTGAGAGATCTGAATGGCAGAAATGATTGCTACTGTGGACTTGATGGATCTAATAGATATGAATGCATGTTTTGATGAATATGAATGGCATAACTGATTACTTCTGCTGCTACAAAACCCCACTTGCGAGATCTGATATGGCAGAGATGATGCGCGATCCAAAGATAGAGAAGGGAACTATGGTCTCCAGGAGTGTCAGGTGCTACAAATCGCAATATACATAAGGGTCTGATAGTAGTACTTGGCCCAATTTTTTAGGGCACTAACCAAGGAGGATCAACCGTACCCTTAGCCATACAACCCGACTACCCTATCGTATGAGCGAGTAATCTCTCCAAGTGTTGTTCTCGGTGTACTGTATCAGCAAGATGGCCAATGGTTTATCTATGGAGAGGTTTCAAGGGAGCTAGGGAGCTTCTGATATACCCAGAGGGTACTTGGAAGACAGTTTGTGCGTGGTTCTATCTAATGTGCTACTACTCGAAGGGGTACCCGCAGGGGTTACAAGGGAGTCTAACAAGCGTAACCACCTCTTGTATTTCCTATGTGCATGCCTCCTCAAATCCGCAGGTTTATGCGCTTAACAATAGATCCCGTGGTTTAAAGATGTCGGAACACGTCTCTAGCCAAAAACAAATTTGCTAAAAAATGGAGATCCAACGGCCTTGGAAAGCGCTCTGATACCACTTGTTATGCTCTTAACCTGCAAGATGATACTAGAATACCACATATGTGAAGAAATATACCTAGAACATAAAACAATTAGAAATAATAGCAAGTATTTTATTATTCAGAAAGCAATGTTCACTTGCCTCTTCGAGTGGGCAACCTCCAATAGAGCAGAGCTGTATCCTTTATATAGGATTCATACATGCAATACCATGGGGCAATACCATGGTTCTTATTAATACCATGGCCCATTTACAACTAACTGTGGTCTCTTGATTAAATGTGGGTTAACCACTTACAATTATTAATATGGGCTTTATTGACTCTTTACTTAACTATAACTATGACTCAATCCTATTACATAAATAAGGGGGTTAGGGTGGGACCCTAACAGTTGTATAAATGCTAGAGGCTAGTATAACTCAACCTAGTCAAAGTTCTTTCTCTGCTCCAGTAGTATTGGTGCACAAGAAGGATGGATCATGGCGCATGTGTCTGGATTATAGGGAGCTCAACAAGCTCACTATTAAAGATAAATTTCCCATTGCTGTCATTGATGAATTATTATATGAATTTCATGGATCAATTTACTTCACCAATTTGGATCTTCATTCAATATATCATCAAATTAGAATGAAAACTGAAGACATTCCGAAAATAGCATTTAGAACTCATGAGGGTCATTATGAATTTTTGGTCATGCCTTTTGACCCTACCAATGCACCTTCTACATTTCAAGGTTTAATGAATTCCATTTTCAAATCCTTCCTTAGAATTGTGTTAGAATTTTTTGATGATATACTAATCTACAACAAGTCTTGGAAGGATCATGTTCAACATATTGAAAAGGTGCTCAAACTATTGGAGGAGAAACAATTATATGTAAAAAGCTCCAAATGTTTCTTTGGAGTACAAGAGGTGGAATATCTAGGTCATATTGTATCTCATGCAGGTGTTAAGGTAGACCCTATCAAAATTAAATCCATTAAGGAATGGAAAATCCCCACATCCATAAAGCATCTGCGAGGATTTCTCGGGTTGACAAGGTATTACCGAAATTTTGTTAAGAATTATGGGAGAATAGTAGCACCTCTAACAACATTCTTGAATAAAGATGCATTTTCATGGACTTTAGAAGCAACAAAGGCCTTCGAACATCTTAAAGAGGCAATGTGCCAAGCACTGGTCTTAGCTACATCAGACTTCACAAAAATCTTTATTGTGGAATGTGATGCTTCAGGAAATGGAATTAGTGTTGTTGCTTTCAAAAGTCGTCCAATCAAAGGAAAGTATTTACACAAAGCTATTTATGAAAAGGAAATGTTGGAAATACTACATGCACTTAAGAAATGGCGACCCTACCTAATGGGAAGACACTTCAAGGTAAAAACAGATCATGATAGTCTTAAATACTTTCTAGAATAAAGATTATCTTCAGAAGAACTGAAAAATGGGTCACAAATATGTTGGGTCGTGAATTTCTACAAAAAAGGAAAGAAAAATGTTGTTGCAAATGCACTCTCAAGAAAGGATGAGGATGTGGAAGCATTATTTTGTGCTATTTCTATTATCCAACTAGATTGGATAAACGAAGCAAGGGATGAATGGAAGAAGGATGAAGAAGTGTGGTCACTCATTCAAAAGTTACAGAAGATCCCAATTCAGACAATATTTCCAAAACTTGACGAGGAAGGAAAAATCATATTGGAACTTGGAGCAGTCACAAAAACAAGAACCCGGTAGCTACGAAATCGATCAAATTTAGAGTATCTCATCAAGTCGAAGAACTTACCCACTGAAGATTCCACATGGGCGGACAAGAATTTTATACAGAATCATCAAGAACTACTCAAGCGTTGAGGACAAAACTTTTTGAAGGAGAGGGGCATGTTTGGTCCCTATAGTACTAGTGTAACCCCTTATTTTTATTAGTACAACTCCCTTATTATATTTTTGTGCCAATGTAGTCCCCATATTGTTATTATTGTGCCCCATAGAAGCCCACTATTGTTATTATTATGCCATTGCATTATTATTCTTATGGAGGCTCTGATTATATTATGACCCCTTAGACCCCAATATATAGAAAGGAGGTCTTGTCATTTGTATCATACAAGACTTTTTCATTTGTGTAATGTAAAGGAGGTTTACCCCTCAAAGAGGTTGAATTCTAAAGCGTTGATCTATCTTTTCTATATTTTTGTGAGCTAGTTTCATAACACACTTGATGACTGCGTACACTTCGCTTCTCTTCTTGTGCACAAGCTCACAAGCTCACTTGGCTTCTCTTCTTGGTCACCTCTTGATGACTTAGTCTTCTCTTCTTGTGCGCTTGTTGTGTTTGCTATGAATAAATCTATCACACTCACACACGAAGTCACATCCACTATTGCACAAGTGTCGTCATGGTCAATCAACGATCAATCACAAGTGTCTCACTTGTCACTCACACTGTTGGTTAGTAATGTTGAGCATGTGTGTTTAGATGGTTTGAGTCATCTCATCCTCAAATCATGTAGTAATGTTGAGCATGTGTGTTTAGATGGTTTGAGTCATCTCATCCTCAAGTCATGTGAGTGTGTGTTTGCATGATCACCTCTGCATCTTTCGATCATTCACACACTTAGTCATCTCTACTGAAGTTCCGACAATTTGCCTCCCCTCTGACATCCAGACCATCACCCTGCCATTGAATCAATTGACTGTCACCCAGAGCAACGCAGAAGCACTAAGAAATTCTTTCAAGCTACGTTGATCGCAAACAATTCAATTAGCTTTCATGTTGGCCACTCGAAAAGTTGAACCTGACAACCACCCCAGGACTGACTCCCCTCCAAAATTGCATAGAGGCTACTAACCTTGCTCGCTCTGCTAATTGAGGAAATTGTATAGACAGATTGGACAGACACCAAGTGCCCGTCCCTATCTTCCTTAGAAAATTGTGCAGTTTTTCCTGTCATTCCCTTGACAATCAATCGTCTGCTCATCTAGGAAATTACACAGTTTTCATGAGCATGCCTTCTACTGGGTAGCAATCCGTTCAACTTAGAAACTGCGCAGAGATGACGAGCATTCCAGCTTGTCAACCTCAGTACAATTTTCCTCACCAATAGCTCCTAACAACAGACCGCTAGTTCCCTCTAGGAATTGCGTAATTTCTGTTGCTAGTGACCTAGCAGCCAACTGCCAATTCCCTCTGGGAATTGTGCAGTTTTGGCTGCCAGTCACCCAACAACCAACTGCCAATTCCCTCTAGGAATTGTGAATTTTTTGCTGCTAGGATCCCGGGCAGTTCCTCCCAAAAACTGTGTAATCTCTGCCTGCTAACCCTCCTTGCAGGCTGACTTGTTCCTCTAGAAAATTGCACAAATTTTTCCTTCTAACCCCTGCTTCCCACTCATTCCAAAAACTACACAGAGACTGCCTACCTTGCCTTCCTGTAGCCCGAAATTTCCCTCCCAAAATTTGCACAATTTTTCCTTCCAGTCAAGTTAGACCTCGCAAACAGTCATTGTCGACTTCGATTGCCCATATTCATCACTCAGTGACATCCATCTGTTGAAAATGGCAACAAGAAATGCTAAAAATAGAAGTGCTAAAAATAGCACTACTATAAATAGTAGTTTGGGTACCAGTGTTGGATTGAGCAACAGGGAATGAAAAATGGAAGTTCTAAAAATAGCATTGATATTTTTTGCAGTTTAGGATGGATTCCAATTTTAGTCAATCCTTGGACTAAAATAGGAAGTAAAATTCGAATTTGAACTTAACAGCTGTTTGAAAATAAATTAATCAATTCACCATGATTTAATTAGTTGTGAAAAATCAAACATGAATTCTATGTGAGGACATGCAACAGTTTCTCTATTAATTGAGGAATGTATCCATCAGTTAAAGAGATACGGATGAGTTCTAATTTGAGTAGTAATTGTTTGGCTCAGTTAACAGAGTCAAGTCTAGTTAGATTGATTTAAACAGTTTGTTTAAATTAATGTGAGTTCAGTTAGTTAATGCATGTTTGCATATAACCACTGCACTTCAGATAACTGGATATTCTCTCATGAATAACTCATGCATGTCAGTTCAGACAAAGACCCAGTTGAGATCAAACGAGGGACAGTGTACTATCAGTTGCATGGATTTTTTACTATAAAGGAAGCTCATCCGTGGAGAAGGATTTATCTCCTTCATGATTGCGCAGTTGGATTAGAGGTTAGTGAGTGTGTGAAGAGGCCAATTTACACAAGTGGTTGCACTAGACCCCAAGGAAAATTGCACAAAGAATAGGAGGCTTGGAGGGCAGAGGAGAAGGTTTGAGAGAGGCCTTTGACTTTCTATGAGCAACAGAGGGATTGCAGAGAGGGAAGGATAGCTTGTGAGCTTATTCTTTTTGTAATCTAGATTATATTTCCACTTGTATGATAATACAGAGATTGGGGTTTTAGGTTGAGGCTTTCCCCAGGTTATTTCCTCTGTGTTATGTGTGATTGATTTCTCATTCTTAGTTATATGTGTTATCTTGATATTTCTCAATTTGATTAAGCTTCCGCAAAGTGTTGTAGAAGTAGATGTTGTATTGTGTTTTAGTATATTGCATAATATGTTGATCTACATTGGGAATTTCTACACCATCACCAACAACACCGTAGCTCGACATGCACTCCAGCAGTAGCACGAATGTATAGTCACTGTCATGTCGTGTCATGTCATGAGTCATGTCGCTCACATCTCTACTGTGGGCTATGTTTTCAATCATGTAATGTAACGTGGAAGTCCAAGAGACCCACTTGATATACAAAGAGTCATGTAAATTAGAAAAGTCATGGAATTCAAATAGTCATGAGGGTAGTCAAATAGCCACAAGGGTCAGTTTCACCTTTGGCTATAAATACCCCCTCATTTGTACATGCAAGGGACTTTTCACCTCAAGTCCTCCCACATAGCCAAGGGAGTCTATAATCTTTTATTTGAGGAGTAAGTAGTGGCTCCAACGTCCCGTGCTCAAGGTTAGTGATGTATGGTGTAACAATGTGTCTTGGAACTTTCATTTAATTCAGAAGCCTGCTAACAGGCCAACATGTTTTCACACATGTATTGTACTTGTCGTAAGAGTAATCTTGAACACTTTTGATGCATGTTTCTTTAGCCTGTGTTGAACACTTTAACTATTTCACTTATTGTAATACATAATCTGTTAATGGAAATGTGTTGTATATGTTGTTAATATTGTCTCGCTTGTGGTAGCTGCCTCCCCCGACACTAGACAAACCTTTCACATAAAGCTTGTTGTAACAATGGTTCCACTCATTTAAACTCATTCGTTGAGTGTTGTACGTGATATCTTACCTTGTGCATTGTGACTGCCACATCCATGTGGACTGCTCCTCCAGAAGTTGTGCACATCCTGTTCTATTGTGTGTTCCTAGCCGAGTTTGGACTTCATCCCAACCAACTTGGGACTCATTCTCACCCTCTCCCCTTACAGTGAAATAACCATTGACACGAGTACACTAACAATCACCAAGCACACGAACCTCACTTCTCGAAGGAAAAGAAGACCACTATCATGTGCTGAAAAGAAAGGTTGAGGCAAATCCTTAAGACAATGGCAATCAGACCATCATACCAGATGGGACTCCCACACCAAATGGTGTAAGTTCTAGTTGGGACTTCATGCCAGGGAGATCCCCTAAATGTTGGTGGGTCCAACAATGCCAACATGACCATGTATACCTATAAGAATCATGGTTCGATTCCTTAATTCTGAATCATGTAAGACTAGTTTCAGGCTGGAGCTAATATAGTGTTTCCTTGTCCCTCAATTCAACACAAAGATTCAATCCAAAATCTATGGAGGGGATTTGAAATGGAAAAAGAATAGTACGTAATCTATGCTCCATGGGGATAACAACAGATGAAGCCATGAAGCCTAATGGAGATATATTTGAGACAGACAGGCCCAAAATAGGCTTCATGTGCCATGAAGCGGACCCACATCAAGCCTATTTTGGGTATGTCTGTCTCACTAGATATATTTGTTAATGAATGCACTATTTTACATTCCAAGTCAACATCCAAATGAGTAGATAAGGCCCTATTAATGAGCCTGAGTTCATGCCAAATATGCCCATCAACAAATCATATCTTATAAGGCTCTATTTTGGGGGTTTTATGGCATTAACCAAAGGATCAAAGTGTACAATTTTGAGTAGCATTTTCCCTTTGAGTGTATGTTATTATTATTTTGGGACCAAATATTATTAGAAAATGCTTATCAAGCATCTTGCATACATTCCACCCTATTTAGATAGATAATAAAGGTTAATGAAGACGGGGTCAAACGTTTAAAGGCTCTATTGGAGGAAGTAGTCTACCCCTTAGACATATTTCAAGGGTGCATCACTGCATCACCTTTGAGTGAACATAAATCAAAGTCAAAGCACAAATCTTTAAAGGCATCCTAATTCTAAGGGTGGCTAGAGCCACCATGGAACTTTCTTGCACACATCTTCATTGGAAACATTCCCTCAGGACGAGGAATGCATAGTTTATGAAGTGTGTTTTGCAAGAAATTATGATATGCTAGTCGGAAGGAGCAACTTATCTCCTGCACATATTCCAGGGGTGACATGTGGCAACTTGGTGGAGGAAGTCCATTTGTCTATCCCTAGGGAAGCAAGGCTACATGATCTTAGTTATTAACTAGAGATACCTATAGGAATCATGGTTCCATTCCTCAATTCTTAATGATGTAAGATCAGTTTCAGGTTGAATATAATCTAGTGTTTCCTTGTCCCTCAATTCAACATAAAGATTCAATCCAAAATCTATGCAGGGGATTTGAAATGGCAAAAGAATAGTATGGAATCTATGCTCCTTGAGGATAACATCACAAGACTCCATGAATCCTAACTAAGATATCTATGAGATAGATGGGCCCAAAATAGGCTTCATGGCTTCATGTGCTAGGAAGTAGACCCGCATGAAGCCTATTTTGGGCCTGTCTGTCTCACTAGACATCTTTGTTACTGAATTCTAATTTTACGTGCCAAGTCAACATGAAAACATGTAGAGACAGTCCTATTAATGAGCCTGAGTTCATGCCAAATATGCCCAACAACAAAGCATAGCCTATAAAGTTCTATTTTTGGAGTTTTATGGAATTACCCAAAGCATCAAAGTGCACAATTTTGAGGAGAATTTCCCCTTTGAGTGACTGTTATTATTACTTTGGGACCACAAATTATTAGAAATCTTTTATCAAGCATCTCACATATATTATAGGGCTCCCTATCTAGAGAGATACTAAAGGTTAATGATGACTGGGTCAAAGGTTTAAAGGCTCTATTGGATGCATCACTACATCACCTTTAAGTGAGTATAAATCAAAGTCAAAGCACAAAGCTTTAAAGGTATCCTGATTCTAAGGGTGTTTAGAGCCACCATGGACCTTGTTTGTACACATATTCATGAGAACCACTCCTAAAGACAAGGAACAAATAGTTTATGAAGTGTGTTTTGCAAGCAATTATGATATGCTAGTTGGAAGGAGCAACTTATCTCCTGCACATATTCCAAGGGTGACATGTGGCAGCTTGGTGGAGGAATTCCATTTTTTATGAGAAGACCAAGTTTTCATCATATCAAAACAAACCCTACAGCCATTCTTGCCAAGTTTGACTTTCCAATCCTTGAATTTGTATTCTAAGTTTGACCACTCCATAACCTAGTTTGACCTCTTGGTTATATTTGGTATGTATTTATTCTATATAGTCTAACTTTAAGCCTTAAATAAAGTATTTTACAACCTAACTAACCCTTCTCATTTTTTGTTAGCAAACATACTCATAAACTAAGAGCCTTCTCTTATTTTCAATACAATACCCAACCAGCATCAAAACTTCCACCTCTGAACAGAACTCAAAACCACCATCATAGCTTGCAAGTTTATGCTCCTTAACAGCTACGCCCTAGCCATCAAAACTATATCTCTCTGAAAAAATCGAAAACCCCCTTCATGTACAAATTAAAACTATCAGCAAGTTTCCAAGCTGTAATTTTATGCTGCCTGGCAGACTGAAATATAGCAAAGAAACCATAGATTTTCCCCCTCAGTTCATGTTCCATTATAAATTTCTTAGGTATGCTAATCATCTCCTTCACTCAATTTTATTGCTAGGCCATGGTATTCAAATTGCATACACATGTTGAAAGAATTTCTCCTTGTTCCTGTCATAGCTTTGTATCATCATGTCTTCCAAAATCATTGTGGTAATCAACAGAACAAGCTATCATAACTGCATTAGTACTACCAAGGAACTGTGTGCCTAATATTCCAGCAAGGGTAGAGCTATTCATTCTAGTACAAATTGAAATAGTTATGAAAACATTCTTTTCTTGCCTATTGAACAATAAGAAATAATCATACAATTGTGTTCCACCAATACAATAGAAAGCATGTTAATTTTTTGTCTCAAACTGTACTGATCTCTTCAAGAAATGCAGGCTTTAATGGTGTGGGTATTAAACAATAAACAAATGATGTATGGCATATAGAACACCCTATGGAATAATGCATCAATCTATTGAAAGAAGACTGCATGTCGTAAAGAAAAATATGAATGAAATAAAATAAAATAAATTCAAATGAATTGGAAATCACCTTAGCACGAGAAATTTGGTCACCTAGCCACCTAGTAGCCAATCAGAAATGCAAAAGTATGGAATGACAATACTGGAAGCAATAGTTGGAGGCATTCCATGGATACAATCTGACTTCGATTTAGTGATTGATGCTTGCAATGATTTTCATCCTCATAAGAGAGAAATGCAAGCCCTAAATGATAGATATATTTTTTCTTCCAAATATTATCCTTATCCTCATATTTCATGTGCATTTTTGCATGAAGGCAGTGATGGGAGGCTACAACTATGTTGCATAATTTTGGAGCTACCTAATCCCTTGTTGCTTGATGGTATAACAAATAATAGTTCAACTCTTAATGATGCTTACAGATGCCCTATCCAAAAATGCATAGAACAATCTTGTAAAGGTACACACCAACCTTGGCATGATTCTGATTTTCTAGTCTCATTTTGAAAAGCCCACTTCTTTTTCCACTGAAGTGGTGATAAAGATTTGAGTTTATGTTTAAAGGAAATTTGACATATCTTTGTTTGGTTTGTGGCCAAACACAAAAGAGAATATCATATTCATCATTAGATAATATGAAGGTTTCATTGGCTAACTGATTTTACCTAGCATTTGCATGTTGTTGATTAAGAGCATGATACAAAGAACAACATCAATTATTTGCATATTTACATTTTTTTTGGGTTGCCTCCAACATTTTCACTTATACCTTTCTTTGTAAAATCCATTTTTGAAATTTCTGTATCTTGGAAAAGAACTTTTGACTATATGTGGGGTTATGGGATGTGAGCACCAAATGATTTTATCAACTTTGTAGCGGTTTTAACAAGTAGAAAGCTAGAGTTCTCAAATACCCTCCAAGAGAGTGTTTGTCCCCCATATGGAGCCAAGTGATACCCCTAAAAAATGTACGTGTATTTTGATAAGAGTAGCACAAGGAAAAACAAATATATATAGATATATCTTCAAATAGAATACACGGCATCGGGGAAAACTATGACACAGATCCCATTGATGAAAACATAAGTAAAAGAGATGTAAAAGTTCAGATAAAATGCATTTATCAATATGGATTAGATCCAACTTCTATAGATGTTGCTAGCATAATACACTCATTTGTCTATCCTTAGGTAAGTAAGGCTATAAGATTTTAGTTATTGACCAGAGATACCAACAGGAATCATGGTTCCATTCCTTAATTCTTAATCATGTAAGACCAATTTCATGCTGAAGATAATATAGTGTTTCCTTGTCCCTCAATTCAACACAAAGATTCAATCCAAAATCTATGCAGGGGATTTCAAATGGCAAAAGAATAGTATGGAATCTCCGCTCCTTGAGGATAACATCACATGAAGCCATGAAGCCTAGCACAGATATATTTGAGATGGAAAACCCCAAAATAGGCTTCATGTGCTATGAAGTGGACCCACATCAAGCCTATGTTGGGTCCGCCCATCTAACTAGATATCTTTGTTGATGAATGCACTATTTTACGTGCCAAGTCAACATGAAAACATGCAGAGAAGGCCCTGTTAATGAGCCTTAGTTCATGCCAAATATTCCTGGCAACGAAGCGTGGCCTATAAGGCTCTATTTTGCAGGTTTATGGCATTACCCAAAGCATCAAAGTGCACAATTTTGAGGAGCATTTCCCCTTTGGGTGACTATTATTATTATTTGGGGACCAAAGATTATTAGAAAACTTTTATCAAGCATCTCACATACATGCCAGGGCTCCCTATCTAGAGATGCACTGAAGGTTAATGAAGATTGCGTCAAAGGTTTAAGGCTCTATTGGAGGAAGCAGTCTACCCCTCAAACATATTCCAAGCGTGCATCACTACAACACCTTTGAGTGAACATAAATCAAAGTCAAAGCGCAAAGCTAATTGATTTTACCTAGCACTTGCATGTTGTTGAGTAAGATTAGGATACAAAGAATAAGATCAATTATGTGCATATTTACATTTTCATTGGGTTTCCTCCAGCATTTTACTAATTATTATTTACTCTATCTCAACTATTTTTTATTTACTGTTGTAATTTGATCATTTAGTTAACTCATAATTTTGCTTGATAAAAAATTTATCATTTAAATAAAAAAAATAGTCTACTATAATAAATAAAACTACTTTTAACTCAAATTCAATGATTTTTAGTTTTTTATGCTGCCATTAAGATTCCGATGAGATATTTTTTTCAGCAACATCGCATCAGATAATTTATGGTGCATTCAAATTCAGCGTGTCAAATAAAGGCACCATTAAAATTATGATATAAAGAATATAAATTAAAAAATATTTTCAAATGTTATTACAAAATAAAGAGGAAGTTATCATACACTAAAAAAGAAAAGCAATATTGTCAAATGCTATTACAAAATAAAAAGGAAGCTATCATACAGTATCATAAGCAAACTCATAACTAATAACATCCATATATTTTTGGGTTCACCATCGGCATCTCAACTTCATTGTTGACTAATAAAAGAGAAGGCAAAAGGACCAAAAAATACCAAGCCTCCACGAAAGGATAAAATAAAACGCCCTCAAGAAAATTGAATAGAAATGCTTGTCGTCAATTGTGACTATACAACTCCAAAGTATTTGATGATGCTGAAACCTTTTTGATATGAAACGTCCACAAAAAAACGAAATCAACTCAAATGAAGTTTTCATTTATATAGATAAGAACCAAAGAACAAGGGAGGGTCGATAACTGGGGTGACAAGTAGCCTACTTTTCTCCATGCTATTGTACGTTATTAACTCCTCAAGCCTTATCAGAGGGTAACAATGAATAAGGGTGGTGGTCATTGCTTAATCTTATTCATTGAACTTAGATGACAGTTTCATTTTACACCTTTCTTCTCTCCATTTTGTTTGTTGGGGTTATTTATTTAATTGGTTTCTTTTTGCTTTTTTTTTAATTTGATAGACTTGTTTATTTATGTTAAAAGGTAGGAGGAAGAACCAGAAGATGATATTTACAGCCATTTGTTACTAATTTTGAAGTCTGCCCAGTTTCTACCTTTCTCTTCTTGGTATTCTTATACAAATCAATCGTGAGTCCAGTGTTTGGAATGAGAATTCCATTTTGTACAGTGTATTATTTCATGCGACTGTCTGTGAACACATTTAACACAGTCCATCCATAAACACTACATGTCAAAAATACAAGCCAAGTAAACTAATCTGAACTTAAACAGGAACACAACAACTTACATATATAATTATAAACATAGAGATGGAAAAGAAAAACACTTCATTTCATTAACAGAAAAATATTGAACTATGCTTACAAACAAAATGGAAATAAGATAGCACATGCAATGGTAGTTTATCTTTGAAAAGAGATGTGGTGAGTACATGCCTCTGAATTGTGTTACAATGAGGCTCAAGGGCCTATTTATTATTGGAAAACGTGAGAAAACCCCAACCCCAGGAGATGTAACACCAAGAGTTTGTGGGCCTCGTCGAGGTTAGTTGAGCAACCAACTTCCCAAGGTCGTAACTTGGTCATATTATCTTCATTTGGCGCATACGATACCTTGTTGGAAAGGTCTTTCTGAGTACTACAAGTTTCGATGCAGGCCCCTACCGACAGTTATTTGCCTAACACGAACCCCAAAAAAACGTCGTTTAGGGGGTCAAAACGGCTCTAGAAGTTCAAAACCCGAAAAATGCTAAAAATAGTAAATGTTGAAATGAACAAGGAAACAAATGAAACTAACTAGCGGATCTAGGTGGAATAGTCAAGTGGGCACCAATATCCACCTAGGTCACAAACACAAGCAAATTGTATTTCACATGTATAATGAGTTAAAGCAACAACGTGTCTTTGTATACTCTTTACAAAGAAATTAAATCCAACTTAATGTTGAATTTGGATTTTATTATTGAAATCCTTCCATCATAATTATTCATTTATGATCTTCCTTACGATGTTTCCTTTGCAACATGATGTGATGCAATTGCTAGTTAAACCATTTTTATAATTTTTTAAAATCTAAAATAAGTGTTTTGATGTTTATCATACTAGATGCCTATAAGCACATTATCTTAAAACACCTTTGTCACAAACATTTTGACCAACAAAATGTTGTGAAACACACTCAAAGATAAAGTCGTGTTTCTCTTCAGTGTAAAATGCTCAAATCAAACAATTTGACCGCTGAATTTTACTTGTAACATGGCAAAACTAAGGTTCACTTGGTTTCTTGTTAGTTTAAAAGCGGTTCTTCAAGCTTAGCTGGAATAGGGGATGATTTTGCTAAAGAAATGGTTTTTGTAGCTTAGTTGGAATAGGGGATGATTTTACTAAAGAAATGGTTTTTCTAGCTTGATTGAGCCGAGAGGCTTATTCTATAACCCAATATGATGTGTAGCATTGTTTGTCCATCATCAAAGTTGGAATTTTTCTCATGTCGGCCAAAATAAAATTTAAAAAAAATCTAAAAAATAAATAAATAAGTATCTATACAAAACATTTAACTAATGTCTACTCATAAAAAAAAATTGAAAGTGAAGAAATTGGATCCCTCTCGGCTCATGTTAGATCTGTATTTAAGATAGATCTATGTTGATTTTAATGAAATTTGGTAAATATTTTTGAAAATCTAAGTTGAATCTATGCTAATTTTAATGAAATTTGATAAATATTTTTGAAAATCTAAATTACAACTATCCATTTTAAAATCTATGCTGATTTTAATAAAATTTGATAAATATTTTGGAAATCTAAATTACAACTATATCCAGTGTTAAAATGTTAAATTGTTACATAAAATTTTAAAATATGGAATACATTTCTACTACTAAAAACGATCTAAACATTCCCAATTTATTTGTATTTTTTAAATCACCCCATACCAATAAAAAATACCATCCAAATAAAATTATCACTACTTAAATCACCAGCCACATAAAATTGTCACGTGCTTAGATAAGTTCCCCTTCTCGAAAGTTCATTCAGTGGAACAGAAACGGTGCCCACTTTGGTAATTGTCTACGCAGTAGTCTATAACGCGACTTTTTGAAAGCTTTTTTGGCGGATTTTTCCGGTTAAAATCCGGCAGCAATTCATTGGAATCCCAAGTTTGATAGCTAGTTTCTGCACAATTAATGGCTCCCAGGGGTTTTTCAGGGCGCTGAATCCAAATATGCAGTTAAAAACCCATTTTAACTGCTAAAAATCAAGATTTAACCTCATTTCTTCTGCTGGATTCCGTCACCGGAATCTCCAAAAAGTCACATTATAGACAACTCCATTGTCTACTCCCGGGGTGTTCGGTAGAATGTTGTCCCCTGCCTGAAATAAGTTTGCCAACCGTTAAAGTGTACTACTTCGGTAGTTAGGCGTGTAATTATAACGAAGCTTCGAATTACTTGCGTTCTTCTTCAAAGATTTTCATATTTATTTAATATAATAAATTCATATACATTATCAAATAACCCATATAATTATATAAATAAATGTTTATTTTTTCACATTTATTTAATATAATTTAATGTAAATTATTAAATAACAAATAATATTATATAAATTTGTAAATTTATAAACCTAAATAATTATTAAAACCATTAATTTAAAAAAAAACTTCCATCAACATATGTCAACCATATTTATTAATATAATAATATTAATTTAAAATTTAAAACAAATATAGAATAGTTTATAAGAAGAATTTCGGTGTAAATCACATAAAGAAAGACTTTTGTCGACGCATTTCGAACCAACTAGCGTGGTTTATCGTCAACTTGTCCTGACGATGAACCACACTAGTTGGTTCGGAACGCGTCGACAAAAATCTTTCTTTATGTGATTTACGCCGAAATTCTTCTTATAACTATGATGGATCAAAGAAGCCTCAATTCTACAAATATAGAATAATTATTTCATTGAATTAGTGGAAATGAAAAGTGTTTATTCTATATATTCCACCTCGGGGACCACAGGAATAATCATCTCGTGAAAGTCACTAAAAAATCCTAATAACCCAACACTAGCACTTCAATTAGTCATCAGTCGCTTGCTCTCCACGTCGACTCACGTGTCCTTGGTTGGATTGAATAGGAGTTGAGTGCGGTCATAGCAAGCAAACATACCTACATCTGTTCCTAATATGCCGTGAAAAGTCCGATACCTTAATGTTAAACCCATTAATGGAATGAATGCATTGTGAAGAATAAATGAGGTATATATACATTTGTTTTTATAATTGTATTTAAATATATTTTTATCCTTTTGTATAAAGGAGATGTATAATTTTTTAAAATTTAATATAGATTTGAAACTTAATAATAACATGAAAATATGGTGATGTATATTAATTAAAATATTTTACATATAGAAATTGAAAGTTAAAAATTTCTTATAATTAAGATATTTCAATCATTTAATAGAGCAAAATAAGGGAAGTTTCCCTATTTAACCTAAATTGAAATTATATTAAAAATTAATTTATTTAAATAAAATTTGTTATTCTATCAAATTAATGTATCTCACTACAGGGTGGTTAAAACATTTGAATAGTATGTTTTGAAAGAGAAATGTATAAATCTTTCCATACTCCATAAAAATCAATAAACTACATATAAATAAATACCACACTAATTATTATTAATCTATCATGTAATAAAAATTTGAAAAAAATATAAATTTAAGAAAAATACAAAATTAAAAATTAAAAAAAATAAATTAAATTTCAACAAATTTAATATTTTTAAAACCTAATAAATCTAATATTAAGATAAATCTAATTGCAAATAATAATTATACACAATAAACCATGAAAGGAAAACATACTATAGACTGAAACAATACTGTGCCAAGCTATCTTGCTAGTCCCGTGAACGAGCTCTAAAGATGTAATGCACCTTGGAGCTTTGATTAGGTCACTAATAAATCTGCTTCTTGCTGAGAAACCATCCTTCTTACCACGGCGATTCTTTCAATTTAATGATAATTTAACTTTACCTAATCAGCTTTATTTTAGTTTTAGTTCTCAGCTTTCAATTTGCTTTAGATTGGCGAGAATTTTGAGGATTAGATTTGTAAACATCGATCAATCTCATTTGTTAATGAAATGTGAAAGAGATTCTACTAAGAAGAAAAGCATGAGAGGATAAGTTTTATTGCAGGAATTCTAGTGAATTAGATAGAAGAGCATAAATTTATAGGAGAAATTCCAAGTGAATTAGATGGGGCATATTATTCAAGTACATATATTGTTTCTAATTAAATAATAAATTTAGAAATCTTTAGATTCATGCATTTTATTAATTTTAATTAAAATTTAAAATAACAAAATAATAATAATTTCTTTAATAATATTTAATTAAATGAAATTTTGTTTTATATTTAAAAAAAGAAAATTTAAACAATTTTTTTTAATAAATGAAATTAAAAAATTTGACGACGACAACAACCACTGTCTACTGAGACCAAATTGGTCTGTTGGACCTATAATTTCCTTTCTTAGCTTCTAATTGTCTGGCTCCTTGTCTTTCTTGGCGAGATTGCTGTTGTAGCTTTCTTTTTATTCTCTACGGTCTTCCAACTTTCTTTATCTTGCATCTCCTTCATCTCTTCTGATTCTTGGGACATTGGTGTCTTAGCTTCGCGATCTATTGTGTTCGTCCTTTTGAAGATAGTCGGAGAAGAAGTTTGGTCTAGGAGATCTGCTTTGCTGTTAAATAGAGATTTATTTTGTGTGGTATTCGAACCGTCATAACTTGACGAGTTGTCGAGTTCACTCTTTTGCTGTTGGGCGGGGCTTCCCCCCTGCTTGTCTTGAGAGTGTTTCTTTCTTGCTTGATTTCTTGTGATTCAGAGTTTTCTCGAGAGTATTTTTCTTTGATGACAGTGTAGTGTTCCTTTTGTGCTCCTTCCCACCATGTAGATCTGTGGTGATTTTTTCTAGCAGAATTTTTCTGGGAGGCTTTTGGGCAATTTTTGGCTAGGTGGTCTGTCTCAAAGCAGGATCGACATCTGAAGAGGACACTTTCATAATCGAGTTTCTAGTTCCACATAGTCTTTACTTGTTAGGTGTATTTCAGCTGGGAATCCGACGTTGAAGTCCATTTCCACACAGATGCGTGCATAGGTGGTTCTGGCATACTCCTCTATTTCTGGGCACCTGTAGTAAAATTTCCCAATTGCATTTCCAATGGATTTTAACGAAGAGAAATTCCAAAGATGCAAGGGTAGGTTTGGCAATCTCACCCAAACTAGTGTTGAGGTTATGACTGGTGTTGAGGGATTGAATGATGGGTTCCATGGCCTCATGAATAGGCCTGATTATTCCCAAAACCAAGGGCTGGAATCTAGAATACATTGTCTGCTTTCAGGGTTTTCAAAATCTACTATAAAGAAACCCCTAGCACAGGGATAGATATTAATTACATTAGGAATTAGAGGTTTCCATACCTCCGAGATCCAACTATGGAGAGTTGTCAGCCACGGCCAAAAACAATTGAATCGATAAATTATGGCCCTTTCAGAGAACTTCAAAGCCTCATCGAGTGAGGCCTGAACCACCTGGATAGTGGGAGCTGGGGCTTCACTGATGATATGGGCAAGAGCTTGCCCCCTAGAGGCGGACGGAACTGAGCCAGCAGTTATTTTCGCGAAGGTGGGAGCCATCTGGAGAATGCTCTCCTACTGAGTATAGAAGATTGCCGAAGAGAAGCCACAGAATCGGCAGATCTACAACTTGGAGAGCCGCAGATCTAGAGAGCCACTCTGTATCTCAATAGAGCCGCAAATTTGGAGAAATATAAAACCTAAGAGCCACAGAGTTGGAAAACCTATTAAATCATACCCCGCAGATCTAACCACAGAAGGCCCAATTGAACCGCAGTCTAACCGCAGAAGGAATCGACAGACCTGTGAGAGAAGCTGCAGACTTGTGTGTAATCAAATCTCTTCTTGCACGTTCGGGTGATGGAGAGCCACAGATCTAACATGGAGAGCCGCAGACCTATGCATAATCAAATCTCTTCTTGCACATTCGGGTGATGGAGAGCTACAGACCTGTTAGAGCCACAGAGCTAATTTGTAACACAATTTAACTAAATGAAATTTTATTTTATATTTAAAAATCATAATTTATTTTATTTAAGTCGTTTCTCTTACTTGAATGAAATTTTATTTTATATTTAAAAATCATAATTTATTTTATTTAAGTCGTTTCTCTTACTTGAATGGGAATTGTTGGTTTCATACCATATAAATTTAACTTTACCTATAAAGTTGAGAAAATAAATAATATAATGTTTAACCAGTTGACTTAATAATAAAATGTGTAAGCAAATATATCATATCAATTTGAGCTTCATAATACAATATTAGCTAACCAAAGTTTATTTAGAAAAATATGTTCAAATTACCTTAAGCTAATATACTACTAGAAGTTCAGGGTGATGGGGAGACATATTATATATATTTTGGTTATTAAAGTGATCGAAAATACCAATTCAAATATTTATATGGAAAACAATTATTATATGTGGAAAAATAAATTTATTTTTACATTTCTTTGAAAAAAAACTATAAAGAGAAACTATGAACTACAAAAAAATGCAAATTACACTGGATACAACTACAATGAAACAATAAGAGAGCATAGAAAATTATAATATAAAATATTAACAACAAAGAAAATAAAAGAAAAAGGATAAGTGACGTTGATGACACAAAAAATATAGTAGGGTGCATAAACGTAGTTATTGATGTTCGAACGTGCAACAACCCTATTTTGAACATTAGGATTATTGTAATACCCTATTTTGAACATTAGGATTATTGTAATACTTATGTTGTTATCACCTATATCGATGTTTACATATAGTTGTTGTGACAATTTGAACTAAATAATTTTAAAATGTTGTGTACGTAAATATCTCTATTAATAAAAAATGTTGAGTAGTCAATTAGGAATATAATATTGATATGAACTATGATACCACAAGTGAGAATTGGTGAGGGGTAATGTAGAATTAGTCATACTTGTTATTGCCAATAAAAACCCCACTCAAAATATCTATGCCAAAATTTTAATGATAATTTATAGTTTTTTTTTTCTCACTAACTCTTAGCTCATTAAATGAAGTGCTAGGTAGCTAAAACAACCACCTACCACATTTATGGGTGTTGAGTGGTTTTTTTGTAGTATCTTCAAAATTCAATGGTAGCATTGTAAAGTACTTATCTCATAATTTGAGGGTTAACCCACAAAAGGTGTGGAAAAATGGGACAAAAACATGTGGAGTAGATATCCAGGGGAGAGGAAACCATACATAGGGAAAGAAAAGGTGCAAAAATGCCTAGAGTAGCAAAATCATGAATAGAATACTACAATTCCCAAATGGAAATCTTGTTGGGGCATTTTGAGTGATTATATTGAGATTTAGGTGCCCAAATACACCTAGAAAAGTGTTAATTGAGGAATGAAATAATACTGGTATATTTTAAGCTCTCTAAAAATGAATTTTGCATGCCAAATACTTGTAGGGAAGATCTAGAACCTACCTAAGCAGTGGGGGTCACAAATTGATGCATTGTTGGCATGAATAATAAAGAATGGGAAAGGAAATCATTAAGGAATTGTAGAGAAATGAAGGGATTTTTGTATTGTTGTGTTATCTAACTAAGTGAGGTGTATGGAATTTGCAGAGATCCCTAGTTCAACGAGAAGACAGTTCTCTGATGTTTTCATGCTTTTGAAGGATATTTTCCGTCACCCATCCCAAATTTTTGAATGCTGACAATTTTTCCCTTGTCATATTTTGGCTTGGCTAAGGACTGGCCACTAGTAGAGCGTAGTGGTGCAACTGAGCCTATAGTTGGGTGGAAAGGATCCTTGTGTTCTTTTGTTTAATTAGCAATGATTTTTTTTTCATTTATGGACACAAAAGTAATGGTTGCAATGTGTAAATGAATGTGGTTGCCTACTAAGTAATGATACTGGTTAATGAAATTATAAATGTGACTAATTGCCTAATTTTTTGCTAAATGGAAATGAGGTTAGCTAACCCATAAGTGCCTTGTCCACTTGCAATCCTTAGTGGTTCTAGCCTAAGCTGGCAATACCCACATTATGCAAATAAAATTGCATGTCATTGGTCCTAGGCCTTAATCACCTGATCCAAGGTGAAAACCTTCTTAAACCAAGGTTTATTGTTCTTAATTAAGTTTTATGCGGAAACGTTATATTTGACTAACCACAATTTGACCCTTAATTAATCCTTTTCGTCAGGACTTTATACACCCTCATAAACTTTAGTTAATCTTTATGCCCCATGCATATTAACCAAACCCCACTCTTTAACTTTGGTTATATTCAAATTAACCGATAAAACCTTTATCCTCTTTATTTCTATTATAATTCTTATATAACATAAATACTCATAAAACACGCATAAGCCTTACTTTCTGCCAATCCATAGCCTTTGCACATTTTCTGACGCTCTACCTTTATCACATTCATGCTCCATTATTGATTTCACTCCATCAGATCAATGGATGTCGCGTCGTATCGCCACTTAAACCCATTCATCCACCGGAACTCAAATCACTTAACTCGCGTTGATAAACTTCTCGAGTCCGCTCAAACCCAAGCCCTATCGGCTTCAATCTTCATCATTGATCTCACCCTTCAATCCGACGGTTGATGATACACCCAAGCATCACACATCGCAAATCACATTTTCTTAAGGCCAAGGTTCATCCACTCATGAAATATTACGATGCGAAACTAATCAGCAATCCCCCACCATTTATCAAATCACACTTGATTCAACAGTTAACAACGATATCAGATGAGCCACTTGCACGAGGATTACCCATCCGATAAAGTGGTTTCCTCTCTCCTACGACGTGCTACGTGTCGACTACTAAATGGAATCGGTTTGACCACCCCGAATTACCACTTACCACTTTTTCTCCACCTGATAAACAACTTCTGCTTATAAACCCATCTTTCTTCCTTGACTATTGTACAAGTTGATTAGCATGTGATGACCGTTAGATATAAGAGGCCATAAAATCTATGGTTTGTGGGACTTCAACTAGCACATGGATTAAAACGGCCTTAACCCCCACAGTTGACTGTGAACTAAAAGTTGAATATGAGATTTATGGTTAGGATTGAGTGCAGGACTTTAGCCACGATCAAGGAAATCTGTACTCTCCTACACCCGCAGTTGTTGATCACCGTTGATCTAACAGATCTGTCAATCTGACAATCCATATCTATGTTGGCATTATGTTTCTGGTGAGGTTATATGTTACAGATGTTGTACTTGATGGAAACACCCATGGCAAGGCTCTCAATATGATGAAAATTAAGAAGTACGCAGGAGAAAAATTCAGAAGATTCGTACCCGCAAGTACGCCGTGCAGGGACCACGGCCAGACACGCAGGTCAGCCGTTCAGGAGGTGCGTACCCCTAGTGCACTCATTTCAAGGCAGAGAAAAGCACACGTGGGGTTTCTTATGTATCTAGCCAATGGTATTTGTGTTATTATGGTTTTGGCTCGTGATATTGATCCGTGATTTGAGGAAGAAGCTTGCCTATATAAAGTAAAGGAGATCATTTGGCTTGAGCATGCTTTTGGGTTGAATATCTTAAGATCTGAAATATTTGGGTTATTGTTTCAAAAAGCTTGATCTATATGAAAGTGAAGTGGAAAGCGAATCTGTGAAGGGTGATCTCTCGAGCGCTTGATCAGATCTGAGCATCCGTCTAACTGTAGCACACTGGTGATATGCAAATTCAGCCCTAATCTGATGTACGCAGGTGTTTAACGGTGCCTCTGCGTGGGTACGCAGGGCAGAAGAAGGCGAGTTGCGTGGGTACGCAAAGCAAAATAAGGGTGACTGCATGGGTACGCAGAGCAGCAGTGGTCAGGTGCGTACACACAGTAAAAGTACGCGGCGCGATAGACTTTCTAGGTGCGTACCTCTGTGGCAGTACGTGGCGCGATAGTGCATTTGAGTGCATACTGTACGCAGCACAGTAGAAGAAGCAGTGCGTGGTCACGCAGTGCAGCAGAAGGAACTCTGCGGGTATATGCAGAGAAGCAGAGTGTGAAATGCGTAGCGACGCATGCCAAAGAAAGGAAAGTTGCGTATCTGTCTCATGACTATCTGTTGACTGAATTTTTCTGTTGATAAGGTGTTCTGGGTTTAGTTCTGTGTTGTTGATCTGGTTACTGCTATTGACTGTGAAATCTACATGTACTTGATGATCATTTGATGTTTATGAAAATTGGTCCTTGAAAGAAAAAGAAGTAGGGGGTTGTAGCTCCCTTCTAGGAGAGACTGGAAAATGAGAGAGAGTTGTAGCTCTCTGCAGGTTGCAGCCTACGTACTGGTAAAGGACTGTACCAGGACTGTACTAGTACAAGACCATTGTAAAAGGAGTTTCTAATTTGAAAGAAGATAGAGACATATTGCAGCAGGTGGTTTTCACCCACATTGGGTTTCCACCTTATATCTGGTGTTCTTTGATGTGACTGTCTGTTTTTCTTGTTCATGCTCATTATTTTATGGTACTGATATGCAAAAATAATTCAAAGTGTAAATAACGAAGATTTGGTAAAAGAACTAGATAATACTGATTCACCCCCGCTCTCAGTATTATTTTCAACAATCTATTCCTCCACCATTCTTCTTCCGCAAGCACTTGGGTTTGATCTCCGCCATTCATTTCTTGACTCCATTCTACATGACGTAATCCTAGCCACTTATCGCAAACAATCTCATTCGTTGATCTAGCTGATCCAATGGCTCCTATGCATCAACACTTCACTTCTTCGTTCTTCCCTTTACATCATTTTTATGCC
The DNA here is from genome assembly GCA_000404065.3 of Pinus taeda. Taxonomy (NCBI): domain Eukaryota; kingdom Viridiplantae; phylum Streptophyta; class Pinopsida; order Pinales; family Pinaceae; genus Pinus; species Pinus taeda. Next base: position 54,815 of record APFE030681974.1, read on the forward strand.
GTTTCTTCGGTGTTCTTCTGTGGGTTCGGGTTTCTTCCAGGTTTTCGATCTTTAGATGTCCTGCATCACAACTTCCTCTTGAGCTTAACTCTGCATGCTCTTAACACAGTCACTCCTAAATTTTGATTGTGATCCTTCAAATGGATTCAAGAGATCCATTACGATCCTTCATATCATTCTTCTTCTCTGTGTTATGCTCGAAATCCACCTACAACCTCTGTTACACAAAATTTACTGTAGTTCACAATTATAACTATATTACTCCACACACACACATAAACCCAGAATCGAGTTGTTTGTATTAATAAATAGGTATTTACATAGGAACTCTCTCCTTGGCCTGATCTTCTGTATCAGTGGCCTCCGTTTTCCTAACTACCCGTAGGCTTACAATCAAACCTCTAACTCACAACCTCTTACTTTCTAACCAGCTAACTATCTAACTTGACTATGCCTTTTAGGCTTACATTTATACAAAAGGATTCTATAACCAATTCCTGGTTTAGATCTATAAACTTCTCAACAAAATCCTAAAATCTCATCTTTATCCCCAAGGATCCTCTTTAATCCACAAATCAGGAAACCAACTCCTAATCTAAGATTTACAACTGATTCTCAAATCTCTCAACTATCCTAAATCTCTCATGTTCTTCAACATTTTAGAACATTTACAAATATGCCTCACTATACTTAATTAAATCCCTATTCTAGCTTCTCTCATTAAGATCACTCAAAAGCTTAATAATTACATTAATTCAACACTTAGGAAACCAACTTCCTTAAAATAGAAGACCCCCCTATGTCTACTAAAATACATTGATTCTTCTGAGCTGAATGCTCCTGCATTAGGCTCCCAAAGTAGAAAACATTCATGATCTCTTGATTATGTGTCTTCCTATGTTGATAGAAAACCTCCAAGGTCCCAAAATTTAATTTTTAATTGTCTGAATGCTTTGCACCTTTGTTGTTGTTGTATGTTTGTTGTCTTCTGTTTCATGTTCCTCTCCTTGTTAATCAGGTCAAATTCTGATTGATCATCCTTCCTGCTACTGTCAATCTTCTCCATATGGACTGTTTCATCATTAACTGCCATAATTCTTCAATCTCCATTTCAAGCACATCCTTGGGCTGGTCCATACTCTAACACTTACTTTTACCTCTTTCTCTTTGTTTCAGGTTGTTGTTGTTGTCCACTAACTCTTCAAACTGTCGTTCTTCTCTTTGAAGTTGTCGAATTCTTACTCTTACTCTTACTTTTTATGCCTTCCTTTCATCCTTGCCCTCTTTCATGATTATCTCTTTCTGCATTGAATCCTGACTTTCTAACATTCTCTCCAGCAATTGAACATCTCTGTTCCATGGATTAAATTCTTCCACAAAATCATCTTCTACCATATTTACTTGGTTGCTCATCTACCCCAAATTTCCTCCAGCATCTGCAACTAAACCTGCACTCACAAAACAATTATTAAAATAAAAAACATAAGGCCTTAGTGCCTCTTCTTCCTTTGGAAACACTTCAGTATGCTGCTCTAATTTCTCCTCTTCTATCAACACATCAGTATGCCGATTCAACCTCTTTAAAGAATTCTCTAAAGAATCCTCTAATTTACTCTCAAGTCTATCAGTTAGTCTCCCCTCCACATCATGTGCTCTAATGATGTCTTTTTTCTCTTGTCCACTGTAGTGAAATCCTTCCTCTACAATCACACTATCATACTCTGAATTTCCCAACAAATACTTTAGCAATTCAATTTCTCTGTGACATTTCATAAGTACTTCATCATTACTTATGATTCTTGTATTTATACACAAATTATCAGTTTGAATATTACAAGGTTCAACAGTCTCAACTGTTACTTCACATATCAGTTCTTCAGACTGAATTTCATCTCCTTTCACAAGAAATTTTTCCTATGTTATCACAACTCCAGACATCAATGTATTACTAAATTCTTTATGCTATAATAATTCACTGCTTTTCATTCAAGAGACATTCTCCATCATTCTTTACTTCAAAGTTTTTATCTTCTAAAAGATACTTTTCCATAATTTTGACAGCTTCAAAAGATTTCTCATCCTCTACAAAACCTATAATCACATCAAAATTATTAGATTCAACGATATAAGGTTTTACATTCTTTTGTTGGTCTGCATTTGTCCAACAGTTCAGAAAATCATTAGTAATTCCTTCTTCTTCACCCAGAACTTCACCCTGCTCTGGTTCACAAATGGAAACTTCCATTTCCAACTTAGCTTCTCTAAGTTTTCCCACCAACCACTTTACTTGCTTCTAGTGTAGCCTTCTCTGTAACTTATACCATTTCACTAGCTTCTTCTCTAATACCCAACCTAGTCTTTGGTTTCCTCAAGTATCATCCTTTGTACATTGAGTTGTTCTTTCATCTCAACAATCTCTTTGTCAACCTCATCTTCACTCATTCTCTTTCCATTTGCCTTGGCATCCTCCTTCTTCACCTTTCTTTTGCTGTGGTTTTCCTCAGAACCTCTATTATGACTACCAATAGTCATTTTCTCCTTCTCTATCACTCACTTACTATGACCTGCATTAAAGCCTCTACAATAGCAAGTCCTCCTTGCTACCACTTACCTCACCAAGCTTTCCTCTATACCTGGTCTTTTGGAAAGCCCTTGGTTCTCTATCTCTAAAACCTTTTTTGAGCACTTCTCTCTACACCTTCTAGGCTTCAACTCATTTGCATCTTCTAAGAACACAACTGTCCTCTTGTATTCCAATCACTAATGAAATACTAGGTTCTGACGACCTCTTCTTTCACTTAGAAAGCCTTATCAGCTTCCTTCATTACTTAGCAATTCTAACCACATCCTCTGTGGAATTGCCTTTGTGAGCTACAACAATACCTTTGTAGTAACAAATCTTGTTCTTGCTACATATGCCTCACTAAGATTCTCTCCTCTGAGCTCAATCTATTAGCATTTCTCTGGTTTTTTCCTCTAGAACCAATTAAGCACTCCTTGCTCTAGGTTGTTGCAATCTTCTCACCTTCTTATGTTGCTAACTGTGAATCAATATAAAAACCACAAGCTCCCCAATATTCAAATCAAATTAAAACAAAACATATCATCTCAACTTCAAGACCTCTGCATGATCTTGTTCTATCATTCACCTGCACTTTGAATGGGTTGTTCTATGTTTCTTGCATCTGCAAATTCTGCCACACATTATCTCTGTGTGCCTACTGTTTGTCAGATTAAAATCTGATCTCTTCGTGCCTGCTTTCATCACCATTAACCTATATACACACCTTCAAACCATAATTTTGTTCTAAATTTCTCAAAGACCTTTTACACAGAATTTCCTTATTCTGTTTTGATATCAATTTTTACAACCACAATTCTAGTCTGATACCAAAATGATGCCAGCCTAAGCCGAAAATGCCCACATTATGCAAACAAAATTGCATGTCACTCGTACCAGGCCTTAATTACCTGATCCAAGGTGAAAACCTTCTTAAACCAAGGTTTAATGTTCTTAATTAAGTTTTATGCAGAAATGCTATATTTGACTAACCACAGTTTGACCCTTAATTAATCCTTTCCATCGGGACTTTATACACCCTCATAAAATTTAGTTAATCTTTATGTCCCACACATATTAACCAGGACTCTTTAACTTTGGTTATATTCGAATTTAACACATAAAACCTTTATCCGCTTTATTTCTATTATAATTATTATATAATAGAAATAATCATAAAACACACTTAAGCCTTACCTTTCCTCCAATCCACGGCCTTTGCACATTTTCTGATGCTCTACCTTTATCACATTTATCCTCCACTGTTGATTTCACTCCATCAGATCAACTTCTGTCATGTCGTATCGCCACTTAAACCCATTCATCCACTGGGACTCAAATCACTTAACTGACGTTGATAAACTTCTCGGGTCCCCTCAGGCCCAAGCCCTATCGACTTCAATCTCTGTCGTCGATCTCACCCTTCAATCTGACAATTGATGATACACTCGAGCATCGCACATCGCAAATCACATTTTCTTAAGGCCAAGGTTCATCCACTCATGAAATATTGTGATGCGAAACTATTCGGTGATCCCCCACTGTTGATCAAAGCACACTTGATCCAATGGTTAACAACGATATCGGACGAGCCACTTGCACGAGGATTGCCCGTCTAATAAAGTAGTTTCCTCTCTCCTACAACGTGCTATGTGTCGACTACTAAATGGAATCAGTTGACCACCCCGAATTACCACTTACCACTTTTTCTCCACCCGATAAACAACTTCTGCTTATAAACCCGTCTTTCTTCCTTGACTATTGTACGAGCTGACTGGTGCGCGATGACCATTAGATATAAGAGGCCATCAAATCTATGGTTTGTGGGACTTCAACTAGCACACGGATTAAAATGGCCTTAACCCCCGGAGTTGACTGTGAACTAAAAGTTGAATATGATATTGACGGCTAGGATTGAGTGCGGGAATTCAGCCACAATCAAGGAAATCCGTACTCTCCTACCCTTGCAATTGTTGATCACCGTCGATCTAACAGATTTGTCGATCTGACGATCCATATCTATTCCTCCGCCATTCTTCTTCCACAAGAACTTGGGTTTGATCTCCGTTGTTCATTTCTTGACTCAATTCTACGCGACTTAATCCTGGCTGCTTATCGCAAACAATCTCGTCAATTGATCTAGCTGATCCAATGGCTCTTATGCATCGACACTTCACTTCTACGTTCTTCCCTTTACTTCATTTTTATGTCGTTTCTTCAGTGTTCTTCTGTGGGTTCAGGTTTCTTCCAGGGTTTCGATCTTTAGATGTCCTACATCACAACTTCCTCCTGAGCTTAACTCTGCATTCTCTTAACACAGTCACTCTTGAATATCAATTGTGATCATTCGAATGGATTCAAGTGATCCATTACAATCCTTCATATCATTCTTCTTCTCTGTGTTATGCTCGAATTCCACCTGCAACCTCTATTACATAGAACTTACACTAGTTCACACACAGATTGTAATTAAATTACTCCATACACACACATAAACTCAGAGTCGAGTTGTTTGTATTAATAAACAGGTATTTATATAAGAACTCTCTCCTTGGCCTAATCTTCAGTATCAGTGGCCTCTGTTTTCCTAACTACCCATAGGCTTACAACCTCTAACTATCTAACCAACTAACTGTCTAACTTGACTATGCCTTTTAGGCTTACATTTATACAAAAGGATTCTATAACCAATTCCTGGTCTATATCCATAAACTTCTCAACAAAATCCTAAAATCTCATCTTTATCCCCAAAGATCCTTTTTAATCCACAAATCAAGAAACCAACTCCTAATCTAAGATTTACAACTGATTCTCAAATCTCCCAACTATCCTAAATCTCTAATGTTCTCCAACATTCGAAAACATTTACAAATATGCCTCATTATACTTAATTAAATCCCTATTCTAGCTTCTCTCATTAAAATCACTCAAAACCTTAATAATTACATTAATTCAACACTTAGGAAACCAACTTCCTTAAAACACAAGACTCCTCTATGTCTACTAAAATACAACAATTCTTCTGAGCTGAATGCTCCTGCATCAGAATCCCAAAGTAGAAAACTTTCATGATCTCTTGATCATGTGTCTTCCTATGTTGATAGAAAACCTCCACGGTCCCAAACTTTAGTTTGTAGTTGTCTGAATGCTCTGCACCTTTGCTATTGTTGTATGTCTGTTGTCTTCTGTTTCATATTTCTCTCCTTGTCAATTAGGTCCAAGTTTTGATTGATCATCCTTCTTGCTGCTGTCAATCTTCTCCATATGGATTGTTTCATCATCAACTGCCATAATTCTTCAATCTCCATTTCCAGCACATCCTTGGGTTGGTCCATACTTTGCCACTTACTACTACCTCTTTCTCTTTGTTTTAGGTTGTTTCTGTTGTCCACTAACTCTTCAAACTTTTGTTCTTCTCTTTGAAGTTGTCAAATTCTTACTCTTATTCTTACTTTTTATGCATTCCTTTCATCCTTACCCTCTTTCACGATTATCTCTTTCTGCATTCAATCCTGACTTTCTAACATTGTCTCCAACAATTGAACATCTATTATTTTTTGACAAACTCTATTGTTGTCATTTGTATTTTCATTTCTTTGTATACCACTCTTTAAGATAATTTGCATTTTCATGATAAGAAATATACACAAAATTACCTTTTGAAAAGCCTTTTTATGACCTTTGTATGCTTTTGTTTATCCAAAATTTTATAATATCTATATAAAATTTAAAATTACCAATACAAATGATCTACATATTTATAAATACTTTCCCATACCATTTTTCTAATTGAAAAAACCTATCAACCTCTAATTACACTTTTTAAAACCATTACTAGTTTATAATATATATTCTCTTTTAATTTTTCGAATATTTTTTTGAACTATTTACTTCCTCAAAATGACACACATATCCTCGTTCAATACATCATGGAACATAGAGTTTGTCCCTTTCTATATTAGGTTTCCAAGTTAAAATGGGTAGCTCCTCCTTGCTATCAATACTTGGATGTCGTTAACGACAATATACACGTGTCCAAAACCCCAATTATATTGTTAGAAAAATGCATTTAATTGAAAATTCAATGAGTTTTGGTATACATATTTGAATTTGATTTACAGTCCTTTTCGATGATCATAAACTAAGAGCCTTCTCTTATTTTCAATACAATACCCAACCAGCATCAAAACTTCCACCTTTGAACAGAACTCAAAACCACCATCATAGCTTGCAAGTTTATGCTCTTTAACAGCTACGTCATAGCCATCGGAACTATGTCTCTATGAAAAAAATCTAAAACCCCCTTCATGTACAAATTAAAACTATCAACAAGTTTCTGAGCTGTAATTTTATGTTGCCTAGTAGACTGAAATATAGCAAAGAAACCATAGATTTTCCCCTCAGTTCATGTTCCATTATAAATTTCTTAGGTACGCTAATCATCTCCTTTACTCAATTTTATTGCTAAGCCATGGTATTCAAATTGCATACACATGTTGAAAGAATTTCTCCAAATTGCATACACATGTTGAAAGAATTTCTCCTTGTTCCTGTCATAGCTTTGTATCATCATATCATCCAAAATCATTGTGGTAATCAATAGAACAAGCTATCATAACTGTATTAGTACTACCAAGGAATTGTGTGGCTAGTGGCTAATATTCCAACAAGGGTAGAGCTATGCATTCTAGTATAAATTGAAATAGTTCTGAAAACATTCTTTTCTTGCCTATTGAACAATAAGAAACAATCAGACAATTGTGTTCCACCAAGACAATAGAAAGCGTGTTAAATTTTTGTCTCAAACTATACTGATCTCTTCAAGAAATGCAGGCTTTAATGGTGTGGGTATTAAACAATAAACAAACGGTGTATGGCATACAGAACACCCTATGGAATAATGCATCAATCTATTGAAAGAAGACTGCATGTCACAAAGAAAAAATATGAATGAAATAAAATAAAATAAATTCAAATGAATCAGAAATCACCTTAGCACGAGAAATTTGGTCACCTAGCTGCCTAGCAGCCAATCAAAAATGCAAAAGTATGGAATGACAATACCGGAAGCAATAGTTGGAGGTATTCCATGGATATAATTCGACTCCGATTTAGTGATTGGTGCTTGCAATGATTTTCAGCCTCATAAGAGAGAAATGCAAGCCCTAAATGATAGATATATTTTTTCTTCCAAATATTATCCTTATCCTCATCTTTCATGTGCATTTTTTGCATGAAGGCAGTGATGGGAGGCTACAACTATGTTGCATAATTTTGGAGCTACCTAATCCCTTCTTGCTTGATGACATAACAAATAATAGTTCAACTCTTAATGATGCTTAAAGATGCCTTATCCAAAAATACATAGAACAATCTTGTAAAGGTACACACCAACCTTGGCATGATTCTGATTTTCTAGTCTCATTTTGAAAAGCCCACTTCTATTTCCAGTGAAGTGGTGATAGAGATTTGAGTCTATATTTAAAGGAAATTTGACATATCCTTGTTTGGTTTGTGGCCAAACACAAAAGATAATATCATATTCATCATTAGATAATATGACGGTTTCATTGGCTAACTGATTTTACCTAGCACTTGCAGTTGTTGATTAAGAGCATGATACAAAGAATAAGATCAATTATTTGCATATTTACATTTTTATTGGGTTGCCTCCAACATTTTCACTTATACCTTTCTTTGTAAAATCCATTTTTGAAATTTCTGTATCTTGGAAAATAACTTTTGACTATATGTGGGGTTATGGGATGTGAGCACCAAATGATTTTCTCAACTTTGTAGCGGTTTTAACAAGTAGAGAGCTAGAGTTCTCAAATACCCTCCAAGAGAGTGTTTGTCCCCCATACGGAGCCAAGTAATACCCCTAAAAAATGTACGTGTATTTTGGTAAGAGTAGCACAAGGAAAAATAAATATAATAGATATATCTTCAAATAGAATACACGGCATCAGGGAAAACTATGACACGAATCCCATTGATGAAAACATAAGTAGAAGAGATGTAAAAGTTCAGATAAAATGCATTTATGAATATGGATTAGATCCAACTTCTGTAGATGTTGCTAGCATAATACACTCATTTGTCTATCCTTAGGTAAGTAAGGCTGTAAGATTTTAGTTATTGACCAGAGATACCAACAGGAATCATGGTTCCATTCCTCAATTCTTAATCATGTAAGACCAATTTCATGTTGAAGATAATATAGTGTTTCCTTGTCCCTCAATTCAGCACAAAGATTCAATCCAAAATCTATGCAAGGGATTTCAAATGGCAAAAGAATAGTATGGAATCTCTGCTCCTTGAGGATAACATCACATGAAGCCATGAAGCCTAACACAGATATATTTGAGACAGACAACCCCAAAATAGGCTTCATTTGCTATGAAGTGGACCCACATCAAGCCTATGTTGGGTTAGCCCATCTCACTATATATCTTTGTTGATGAATGCACTATTTTACGTGCCAAGTCAACATGAAAACATGCAAAGAACGCCCTGTTAATGAGCCTTAGTTCACGCCAAATATTCCCGACAACAAAGCGTGGCCTATAAGGCTCTATTTTGCGGGTTTTATGGCATTACCCAAAGCATCAAAGTGCATAATTTTGAGGAGCATTTCCCCTTTGGGTGACTGTTATTATTATTTGGGGACCAAAGATTATTAGAAAACTTTTATCAAGCATCTCACATACATGCGAGGGCTCCCTATCTAGAGATACACTAAAGGTTAATGAAGACTGGGTCAAAGGTTTAAGTCTCTATTGGAGGAAGCAGTCTACCCCTCAGACATATTCCAAGCGTGCATCACGGCAACACCTATGAGTGAACATAAATCAAAGTCAAAGCGCAAAGCTAATTGATTTTACCTAGCACTTGCATGTTGTTGATTAAGATTAAGATACAAAGAATAAGATCAATTATGTGCATATTTACATTTTCATTGGGTTGCCTCCAGCATTTTACTAATTATTATTTACTCTATCTCAACTATTTTTTATTTACTGTTGTAGTTTGATCATTTAGTTAACTCATAATTTTGCTTGATAAAAAAATTATCATTTAAATAAAAAAAATTGTCTACTATAATAAATAAAACTACTTCTAACTCAAATTCAATGATTTTTAGTTTTTTAAGCTACCATTAAGATTCCGATGAGATATTTTTTTCAGCAACATCACATCAGATAATTTATGGTGCATTCAAATTCAGCGTGTCAAATAAAGGCACCATTAAAATTACGATATAAAGAATATAAATTAAAAAATATTGTCAAATGTTATTACAAAATAAAGAGGAAGTTATCATACACTAAAAAAAGCAAGGCAATATTGTCAAATGCTATTACAAGAAAAAAGGAAGCTATCATACAGTAAAAAAAGTAAGCAATAATAATGACCATTTTCCGCAGAGAATTTCTCATGTTTAATGTAATCTTCCATTTCCTGCCTCAGTTTTGTAGGGGGAATGACACTTTTAGTTGTGAACCATTGTTTAGTAAATGGGTTCTGTGCATGACGTTTGAGATAAAATTAGCACAATCAATAATATATTCTAATAATTTGAATGAGGGAAATTACATACATATTTATACAATTAATAGTCTCAAGATAGGAATTCTATCTTGGACGTACACTAGTGTGGTTGAGATATTCTCTCAACCACACACTAAACTAGGAGAAAACTAAATCCCTATTATATAGGAACAAACTCCTCAAATGGGGAATTACAACCATAGACAAGTAGGAATTAATTATTTCCAACTCCCCCCCTTAATGACTACTTGCCATGATAGTCAAATCCACCATCATCAGGCGAATTGCATGTACAAAACCTCCAAAAACACAATCTGTCGCCCTCGGACAGATCCACAACTTCTCTGATCCCGCGGATCCCCTTGAAGGTGAATTGGCGCGATCCTGAACGTAAAACCCACGCCCATTAGCGCAATTAATGGCCTAACAGACGCGCCAGTTGGCCTTCCTGGCGCTGCTGTCAGCGCGAAAAGCACGCCAATCCCCTTCTACTCAGAAAAAATCATCTGAGTCCGAGCTAGGTGTTCTGCAGTCCACCTGCTCAATTGAGCACAAAGCTCTCGTGTACACACAGCCACAAAGGCACCTCAAGCCACATAGGCGATTCAGCCACAAAGGCAATCTGCCACCACCGGGCAAATCCGCCAACTTCAATATGCCACCACCGGGCAAGTTCGATTTACCACCACCGGGAAAATCCGCCAACTTCAATATGCCACTACCGGGCAAGTCCGATTTACCACTACCGGGCAAATCTGCCAACTTCAATATGCCACCACCGGGCAAGTCCGATTTACCACCACCGGGCAAATCCGCCAACTTCAATATGCCACCACCGGGCAAATCCTGTAGCCACTAAGGCTCTATAGATGGTTTCTGGCTCACCACCAACCATCACATTATAGTGACAAAAGATGGTTTCAGGCTGACCATAAACCATTACAAAGTGGTTTTGAGATCACCAAGAACTTTCAAATGCCTTTACAAGGCTTACATTCAATACTTCAACATTTGGAGTTTATGGGTACATACAATGATTATTACAATAACATACTAGGGAGTCTATTCCACAAGCCACACTAACTCAAACAAAAAATCTACTTTGTTGTCCACCATAACCATTGTTGTTGCTCCTTTATCCCAAGGCATCTTTGTCAAATAACTTCTTGGAACTTCCATGAACCTGTCATTTGTTAGAGTCGCGAATTCTAACAAAATAACTTCATATTGAGGTCGTGAATCTCAATATGTATACAAATTTCCAAGACTAATTTGCCTATACCTCAAAAAAAATACACTGCAAACTTAACTTCAAAGTGGTCTCCACACAAGGCTAGGGCTGACAATCTGCAACAACCTGTTGGATCTTAATCGACCATCATCGGCCATGGCACACCCAAAAAATGACTTCAAGTTTTAAATCTTGTACTGTTTCACTGGATCATTAAACAAAAGCCTTTGCTTTCGCAGGCGAGATGCATAATCCTTAAAGGAGAAAGAGCTATAGCAAGGCCTCTGATCGGAATTCAGGACCTCTGGTATTGGGCAGATGATGCTCTCTGTAGATGGTGAGTAGATTAGGGCCATGGAAGTGCAAGCCTGGTCACTTATCACAGCCGGCCTCCCTACAGTATTGTCGTACTCTCCATTGCTCCAAACCTTCATTATGTCACCGAGGGTGACCAAGAGAGTGCCTGCGTGTGGGGAGACTCGAACCCAATTGCGATCCACATACACGTCGAAGCTATCAGAGGAGTTTTTGTATTGTAAGGTTAGGATAAAAGGATATGAATGCTTCAGACGGGCTGATTGGGTTTTTGCAGGCCCTTTTTGATTTGATATACAAATCACAGATGCATTATTCGCTGCAATGTCTGCCATGTAACTTGTTCGGTCCCAGTCACCAAGCCCCTCTAGTAAATAATCTAGGATCTCGCCTGCAACTTTCTCCATAGCGCTCGAATAATCCCCTAATGCACAACTGAAGTTACCACATCCCTCAGGCCATATGTTTCTGATAAACTCTTCAATCTGGTTGGCCTCTTTTTCCAACCAAAACGATTCCATGGTTTATCACCTGAAAGCACCCGAACTCCGCAGTAGAATCGGCGATCCTGCGCACGAAATCATCCCTCGCCAAAGACAAATCAATAACAGGAAGATCGCACTCCCTCACACTCATGCCATGAGGGGATTCAGGCAAAACCAGACTCGAAATGCCATGCGATTTCTCAAGAAAAGCCAAGAAAGGGTCGTTACTAAGCGTTGTTACACACAGTGAAGCTGATGTTTTTGTACTCGACGGTTTCCACATTGAATTCGATGGTAGGGATGGTCGTAACGATTTCTCCCAGCTTCAGCTTATACAAGATGGTCGTCTTACCAGCGGCATCGAGACCAACCATCAGAATGCGCATTTCCTTCTTTGCGAAGAGCCGACTAAAAAGCTTGGTAAAAGTGAGTCCCATCTTGATCGCCTATTAGAGATCCCGAGTTGAAAGGGTCAGATCTGAGATTCGAGGGGACAAGAATGGCTCCCCGCAAAGAGATCTGAGACGCCTCTCGAACACCTAGCACTGCTGCCGAAAAGGGGAGGAGGGTTGCAGTCCACCAATTGTTGCTCGCTCAGGCTCACCAGCTTCCCCATCTTTAGGAAATTCGCGCCCTCTAGCGCCCCGGTTGTGCTGAAAGCCCAGCAGGAACCGCACGATCCCTGATTTTTAACCTCGGTCACGACTCCCTTCTCTCTCCAATCGAACTCCTCCGGCAGATCGTTTCTTCCGGCCCTGAGTACTTCTTACCGTAGCGCCTGATGCTGTCGCTCTGCAGCGACCTGCCAGGCTCAACGCATCCACAAGTCTCAGACAGCGGATGATGGACAAACAAATACTAAACTCTTATTTTCCCTCAGCCCAGGAGGGGCCAGGCCCTCACAGGCTCTGATACCAAGATAAAATTAGCACAATCAATAATATATTCTAATAATTTGAATGAGGGAAGTTACATACATATTTATACAATTAATAGTCTCAAGATAGGAATTCTATCTTGGACGTACACTAGTGTGGGTGAGAGATTCTCTCAACCACACACTAAACTAGGAGAAACTAAATCCCTATTATATAGGAACAAACTCCTCAAATAGGGAATTACAACCATAGACAAGTAGGAATTAATTATTTCCAACTGTTTGGATTTCCAAATGGTCTCTAAAGTTTTTCTATTTTAAAGACTTTAAGTAGAAACTTGATCGAGTGGTAATTGGGAAAACTCATAACTAATAACATCCATATATTTCTGGGTTCACCATCGGCATCTCAACTTCATTGTTGACTAATAAAAGAGAAGGCAAAAGGACCAAAAAGAACCAAGCCTCCACGAAAGGATAAAATAAAACACCCTCAAGAAAATTGAATAGAAATGCTTGTCGTCAATTGTGACTATACAACTCCAAAGTATTTGATGATGCTGAAACCTTTTTGATATGAAACGTCCACCAAAAAACGAAATCAACTCAAATGAAGTTTTCATTTATATAGATAAGAACCAAAGAACAAGGGAGGGTCGATAACTAGGGTGACTAGTAAGCTACTTTTCTCCTTGCTATTGTACGTTATTAATTCCTCAAGCCTTATGAGAGGGTAACAATGAATAAGGGTGGTTGTCATTGCTTAATCTTGTTCATTGAACCTAGATGACACTTTCGTGGTGTGCATGTATTTACACCTTTCTCCTCTCCGTTTTGTTTGTTTGTTGTTGTTATTTATTTAATTGGTTTCTTCTTGTTTTTTTTTTTAATTTAATAGACTTGTTTATTTACGTTAAAAGGTAGAGGAAGAACCAGAAGACCATATTTATAGCCATTTGTTACTAATTTTGAAGTATGTGTCGAGAAATTGTCCATTTTCTACTTTTCTCTTCTTGTTCTTCTTATACAGATCAATCATGATTCCAGTGTTTGGAATGACAATTCCATTTTGTATAATGTATTATTTCCTGCTACTCTCTGTAAACACATTTAACACAGTCCATCCATAAACACTACATGTCAAAAATACAAGCCAAGCAAACTGATCTGAACTTAAACAGGAACACAACAACTTACATATATAATTATAAACATAGAGATGCAAAAGAAAAACACTTCATTTCATTAATAGAAAAATATTGAACTATGCTTACAAACAAAATGGAAATAAGATAGCTCAGACGATGGTAGCTTATCTATGAAAAGAGATGTGGCGAGTACATGCCTCTGAATTGTGTTACAATGAGGTTCAAGGGCCTATTTATTATTGGAAAACGTGAGAAAACCCCAACCCTAGGAGATGTAACGCCAAGAGTTTGTGGGCCTTGTTGGGGTTAGTTGAGCAGCCAACTTCCCAAGGTTGTAACTTGGTCATATTATCTTCGTTTGATGCATACGATACCTTGTTGGAAAGGTCTCTCTGATTACTACACGTTTTGATGTAGGCCCCTGCTGACAGTTATTTGCCTAACACGAACCCCAAAAAAACGTCGTTTAGGGGGTCAAAACGGCTCCAGAAGTTCAGAACCCGAAAAAGTGCTAAAAATAGTAAATGTTGAAATGAACAAGGAAACAGATGAAATTAACTAGGGGATCTAAGTGGAATAGTCAAGTGGTCACCAATATCCACCTAGGTCACAAACACAAGTAAACTGTATTTCACATGTATAATGAGTTAAAGCAACAACGTGTCTTTATATACTATTTACAAAGAAATTAAAATCCAACTTAATGTTGAATTTGGATTTTATTATTGAAATCCTTCCATCATAATTATTCATCTATGATCTTCCTTACGATGTTTCCTTTGCAACATGATATGATGCAATTGCTAGTTAAACCATTTTTATAATTTTTTAAAATCTAAAATAAGTGTTTTGATGTTTATCATACTAGATGCCTATAAGCACATTATATTAAAATACCTTTATCACAAACATTTTGACCAACAAAATGTTGTGAAACACACTCAAAGATAAAGTTGTGTTTCTCTTCAGTGTAAAATGCTCAAATCAAACAATTTGACCACTGAATTTTACTTGTAACATGACAAAACTAGGGTTCACTTGGTTTCTTGTTAGTTTAAAAGCGGTTCTTTGGTTCTTCAAGCTTAGCTGGAATAAGGGATGATTTTGCTAAAGAAATGGTTTTTCTAGCTTAGTTGGAATAGGGGATGATTTTGCTAAAGAAATGGTTTTTCTGGCTTGATTGAGCCGAGAGGCTTATTCTATAACCCAATATGATGTGTAGCATTGTCTGTCCATCATCAAAGTTGGAATTTTTCTCATGTCGGCCAAAATAAAATTTTAAAAAATCTAAAAAATAAATAAATAAGTAACTATACAAAACATTTAACTAATGTCTACTCATAAAAAAAATTGAAAGTGAAGAAATTGGATCCCTCTCGGCTCATGTTAGATCCGTATTTAAGATGGATCTATGTTGATTTTAATGAAATTTGATAAATATTTTTGAAAATCTAAGTTGGATCTATACTAATTTTAATAAAATTTGGTAAATATTTTTGAAAATCTAAATTACAACTATCCATTTTAAAATCTAAGCTGATTTTAATAAAATTTGGTAAATATTTTGGAAATCTAAATGACAACCATATCCAGTTTTAAAATGTTAAATTGTTACATAAATTTTTAAAGTATTGAATACATTTCTACTATTAAAAACGATCTAAACATTACCAATTTATTCATATTTTTTAAATCGCCCAATACCAATAAAAAATCACCATCCAAATAAAATTATCACTACTTAAATCACCAGCCACATAAAATTGTCACGTGCTTAGATAAGTTCCCCTTCTCGAAAGTTCATTCAGTGGAACAGAAATGGTGCACACTTTGGTAACTGAAACAGAAATGGAGTCGAAAAACATTAACTTAACCACTTAAATGTGTCTACTCCCGGGATGTTCGGTAGAATGCTGTCCGCTGCGTGAACTAAGTTTGCCAACTGTGAAAGTGTACTACTTCGGTTAGGCGTGTCATTATAACGAAGCTTCGAATTACTCACATAAAATTATGAATTCATGTTGATAGGTTGAAAGAATAATTTCGGCGTAAATCACATGTAGATAGACATTTGTTGAAGGTATTTTTTCAACTATTAGAGATCACAGAAGCCTCAATTCAACTAATGTTGATAGGTGTCATAAGTGTTATAGGTATTCTCTTTAGATGATTATTTTTGTTTTTATTTAACCGGAAATTTTATCTCAAAAATTAAAAATGAAATATATTTTTATATTTTAACCCATATTATTTATTAATAAAATTTTAGTTATTTTGATTTGATTTTAAATCTATTTATTTTTATTTATTTATTAATTAAAAATACTCTAATTAAAATTTATGGTAAATATTAAATTTTACGTGAATATAGTTTTTCATATTTATAATGATTGAATGTAAAATTAATTTAAATTATCAATTAACAAATAATATTAATATTATTGTGAATTATTAAACAAATAATTACTTAAAACCATTATTTTAAAAAAATCCACCAATATAGTGAACCTATTTATATATAATAATAAATTAAAAAATTAAAACAAATATAGAATATTATTTCATTGAATACGTGGGAATGAAGGGTGTTTATTCTATATATTCCACCTAGGGGACACTAAAAAAATCCTAATAACCCAACACTAGCACTGCAATTAGTCATCAGTGGCTTGCTCTCCACGTCGACTCACGTGTTCTTGGTTGGATTGAATAGGAGTTGAGTGCGGTCATAGCAAGCAAACATGCCTACATCTGTTCCTAATATGCCGTGAAAAGTCGGATAGGTCATAACATCAATAGGACTAAGTGTATCCGAAATGAAATGATACCAAAACCTTAATGTTAAACCCATTAATGGAATGAATGCATTGTGAAGAATAAATGAGGTATATATACATTTGTTTTTATAATTGTATTTAAATATATTTTTATAGTTTTGTATAAAGGAGATGTATAATTTTTTAAAATTTAATACAGATTTGAAACCTAATAATAACATGAAAATATTTTGATGTATATTTTTCATTTTGATGTATATTAATTAAAATATTTTACACAGAAATTGAAAGTTAAAAATTTCTTATAATTAACATATTTCAATCATTTAATATGGACAAAAGAAGTGTAATTTCTTCCTATTACATGAAATTGAATTATATTAAAAATTAATTATTTAAATAAACAGTTGTTCTCTATCAATCATGTATTCTCAGTGCATGTGGTATAAAACATTTGAATTGGTTTGAAAAGAAAGGTTAAATCTTTCTTACTTAATAAAATTGATAAACGTACATATAAATAAATACCACGCTAATTATTGTTAATCTATTCATGTAATACAATTGGAAAAAATATAAATTAGAAAATACAAATAAAAAATTAAAAAAAATATTTAAATCTCAGAAAAATTAATATTTTTAAAACATAATAAATATAGTATTAAGATAAATCTAATTGCAAATAATAATTATACACAATAAACCATGAAAGGAAAACATACTATAGACTGAAACAATAGTGTGCCAAGCTACCTTGCTAGTCCCGTGAAGGAGCTCTAAAGATGTAATGCACCTTGGAGCTTTGATTAGGTCACTAATAAATCTGCTTCTTGCCGAGAAACCATTCTTCTTACCACGGTCATTCTTTCAATTTAATGATAATTTAACTTTCCCTAATCAGCTTTATTTTAGTTTAGTTCTTAGGTTTCAATTTGCTTTAGATTGGCAAGAATTTTGAGGATTAGATTTGTAAACATCGATCAATCTCATTTGTTAGTGAAATTTGAAAGAGATTCTACTAAGAAGAAGAGCATGAGAGGATAAGTTTTATTGCAGGAATTCTAGTGAATTAGATAGAAGAGCATAAATTTATAGGAGAAATTCCAAGTGAATTTCTAGAAATTCCAAGTGAATTAGATGGGACATATTATTCAAGTACATATATTGTTTCTAATTACATAATAAATTTAGAAATGTTTAGATTCA
>APFE030681974.1:73101-88876 GCA_000404065.3 Pinus taeda
TAATAATATTTAATTAAATGAAAATTTGTTTTATATTTAAAATTTAAAATTTAAAATGAAATTAAAAAATTTGACGACGACGACCTAGACGACGACGATCTAGACGACGACGACAACGACGACCTAGACGACGACGACGACGACGACCTAGACGACGACCTATAATTTTCTTTCTTAGCTTCTAATTGTCTGGCTCCTTGTCTTTCTTGGCGAGATTGGTGTTGTAGCTTTCTTTTTATTCTCTACGGTCTTCCAACTTTCTTGATCTTGCATCTCCTTCATCTCTTCTGATTCTTGGGACATTGGTGTCTTAGCTTCGCGATCTATTGTGTTCGTCCTTTTGAAGATAGTCGGAGAAGAAGTTTGGTCTAGGAGATCTGCTTTGCTGTTAAATGGAGACTTATTTTGTGTGGTATTCAAACCGTCATAACTTGAGGGGTTGTCGAGTTCACTCTTTTGTTGTTGGGTGGGGCTTTCCCCCTGCTTGTCTTGAGAGGTGTTTCTTTCTTGCCTGATTTCTTGTGATTCAAAGTTTTCTCGAGAGTATTCTTCTTTGATGACAATGTAGTGTTCCTTTTGTGCTCCTTCCCACCATGTAGATTTGTGGTGATTTTTTCTAGCATAATTTTTCTGGGAGGCTTTTGGGCAATTTTTGGCTAGGTGGCCTATCTCAAAGCAGGAATGACATCTGAAGATGACACTTTCATAATCGAGTTTCTGGTTCCACACAGTCTTTACTTGTTAGGTGTATTTCAGCTGGGAATCCAACGTTGAAGTCCATTTCCACACAGATGCGTGCATTAGTGGTTCTGGCATACTCCTCTGTTTCTGGGCACTTGCAGTAAAATTTCCCAATTGCATTTCCAGTGGCTTTTAGCGAAGAGAAATTCTAGAGATGCAAGGGTAGGTTTGGCAATCTCACCCAAATTGGTGTTGAGTTTATGACTGGTGTTGAGGGATCGAATGATGGGTTCCATGGCCTCATGAATAGGCCTGATTATTCCCAAAACCAAGGGCTAGCATCTAGAATACATTGTCAGCTTTCAGGGTTTTCAAAATCTACTATAAAGAAACCCCTAGCACAGGGATAGATATTAATTGCATCAGGAATTAGAGGTTTCCATACCTCTGAGATCCAACTATGGAGAGCTGTCAGCTGTGGCCAAAAACCATTGAATCGGCAGATTAGGGCACTTTCAAAGAACTTCAAAGCCTCATTGAGTGAGGTTTGGACCACCTGGACAGTGGGAGTTGGGGCTTCACTGACGATATGGGCAAGAGCTTGCCCCCTAGAGGCGGACAAAACTGAGCAGCAACTATTTTCGCGAAGGTGGGAGCCATCTAGAGAATGCTCTCCTACTGAGTATAGAAGATTGCCGAAGATGATGCAGGAGCATGTGACTTAGAGGGAAAAAGTCTTCCAACTTATTCCAAAAATAAAAAATAAAAAAATCTATAGGCAAGGGAGTGGGGTCCTTTAGCCTGCAATTTCTATGTTTTTTTAACTAAAAAATAGGATAAGAGTAGAGAATAAAACATGCTATCTTTTTCAGTTAAAAAAAAAATAGGATAAGAGTGGAGAATAAAACATGCTATCTATATCACAGATAGATAAGCTGTAATAAAGCTTCACGCCTTAAATTGTTATGTAAAAAAAGCCTGCTTTTGTAATAGATAAGGTCTGAGAAGACCTATCCATTATTAATAGAAAAATAAAGTGGCTGAAAAGATCGCATTAGAGAGGGCGGTGCCAGAAGAATTATGATTACACTTTTCTCTCGGCGTTCTCATGAATCAATGATTTTCTGTTAGTATGGATGGATGTATTCAATAATTGACTGCGCTGTGTATTAAGAGGGTCGAATTGCATTGCGATATCCGCTTGATGCTTACTATGTGTGTTGGAGCATTTTGGTTCGTTTCTTTTCATTGTGATAACATATTGTTGCCGCCTCTTTAATCTCATTTTATTAGAGTCAAAGGAAAACTCTGTTTGCGCAGAGTAATTGCGATATTCATTAAGGGAACAACGGTGGACGTGAAGCCTTATCATACAAGTCCTCAATACTGCACCATAGAAAGCCTTTGCATTAGTTATGTAAGATCTTAGATTTATAGGAACTAAACATTATAAGGGCCAGCTCAAGGGAGCGCCGGGCTTGAGTGGCCATTGCGTGTTGGAATAGTGAACCTTGGAGATCCGTTGTTAGGGAAGGAACAATATAAAGTGGGATTATATTATAAGTAATCCTTTTGGAATTACTGTCTAGTAATGTGTGGCGTCCATAACTCTCAGCAACTGAGAAAGGAGCTTGAGAGCAATCCAGACAAAAGTTAACGTTTTATACTTTTATGAAGAGGATGGCGATAGAATTCTATGAACATGCCATTACCTATTAAGGCATCTGCTTGATGTTTAAAGTATTGATGCTCCAGTAAGAAAGCAGCAATAGCTAGCGATAAGTTGGCTTTGTTATAAAACTAGCAGTAACTAGAATTCTGTGGAATTCCATACAATTCACTACGTTGATGTGTTGGATACCTTAAACAATTGAGGAAATGAAGCTATCAATTTAATGATTGATATGCCTGAAGACAGTTCAAAGGAAATTGAGACTAATATTCAGGAGATTGCCGCCAAATTGGGAAGATTATCCCTAACGTCTACACCCACGCCATCATTAGTGGTATCAGAGCCATCAACTGACTTTGAATTGAATCTCAAGAGCAGGAGAAGGATGGCTTTCAGAGTTGGAAGAGGACGAGGACGTGGTGGAAGAGGACGACCTGTTGCGAATGCTGAAATAATGGAAACCATAGAAGAGCTGTGAGCTAGATTGGATGCGTTAACTTTAGAAAAAAACATAGATGATGGAGATGTCAGTGAACCCGAAATTGAAGCTACAGAGGAGGAAGTTGTACAGGTCACTCATGAGATGAGGTTCTTTCAGTCAGTGTTGAAATCCACAGCCAGGCCATGGAACCAATTAGTACCGGTATACCAAGGAGGACTGAATCCAGAAGAATTGATCGACTGGATTAATAGCATGGAGAAATTCTTCGATTATGAAGAAGCGGAAGATGAGAAGAAAGTAAAGTTTGTTGTCACCAAATTAAAAGGCCATGCAACGCTCTGGTGGGATGGTGTGCAGGTGGAAAGGAGGAGACTTGGTAAGCAGCCAATCAAGAATTGGAGCAGAATGGTAGCAAAGTTAAGAGGTAAGTTTTTGCCCAGTAATTATCAGCAAACATTGTTTAGACAATTGCAAAATCTTAGACAAAGAGCTTTGACAGTAAAAGAATACACAGAAGAGTTCTATAAGGTGAGCATAAGAGTTGGAGAAGCCCAAGATACAGATGAGAAGGTGGCTAGATATATGAATGGCCTCAGGATGGACATTCAAGATGAGATAAGTCTGCTGTCTCCTAAAACAGTAGAAGAAGCTTATCAGATAGTGCCGAAAGCTGAGGAAAAACTCATGAGGAAGCAGTGTGCCAGAGGGAGAGGGACTTTCAGAGGAAAAGAAAGTCAAGGTGGTAGTAGAAGATCTACAACACCTAAAGAAGGAGCTAGCAGTAGCTCAACCCAGCATGCACCCACAGGAGGTGATGCAAGAGGCAGAGGGAGTTTTTCTAGAGGAAGAGGAGGCAGAGAAATAAGATGTTACAGATGTAATAAGCTGGGACATAGAGCTTTTGAGTGTCCAGAGAATGCAGAAACAAAGCAAAGGAATGCAATTGTTGCTCCAGTTGAGGGAGAGGCACCAGTGGCAGCAGTACCAGAAGAAGAAAATACACCAGAAAGAGGAGAATCTCTGGTAGTTAATAAAGTTCTGCTTAAGCCAGCAAAGGAGATGGCTGAACCACCACAAAGGAAGACTTTATTCAGGACAGTGTGCAAATTCCAAGGGAAATGTTGCCAGATGATCATTGATAGTGGCAGCACTGATAATTTGGTTTCTACAGAAGTAGTGGAGAAATTGAAGCTGAAAACAATGAAGCATCCAACACCTTTCAAGGTGTCATGGTTGCAAAAGGGACATCAACTATTGGTAAGTAAACAGTGTGAAGTGGAATTTCAAGTGGGCAAGTACAAAGATAAAATTGTTTGTGATGTGATGCCTATGGACGTGTGTCACATATTGCTTGGAAGACCTTGGCTATATGATAGAGGAGCCATACATGATGGGAAGAGAAACACCTACAAGTTTGGAAAGGATGATGTCAATCATACGTTGCTGCCTCTGCAAGAAGAAGATGGACCGAGACAGAAGACTGATCCAAAAACTCTGTTACTTGGAGGAAAGGAATACCTGAAGCAGATTGAAGAAAATGAGGTAAATTTTGCTGTAATTTGCAAGCCCAAGGTAATAATGCGTTCCACTAAAGTTTCTGATTTACCCATTGAAATTCAAGAAATGCTGGAGAAATATTGTGATATTATTGTTGATAATTTGCCTAATGAATTACCGCTCATTTGAAGAGTCAGCAGGCTACAACAGAAAGGAGATCGACAAATAAACATGCAGTTAACAGAGAGCTGAGGAAGCTCAAGCAGATGATGGATGTACAGTTGAGACGGGAAGAACTCAGAGCAGCTGAGTTGGAAGAGGAGGTTTCCATTGGTGAAATAGAGGAGAAAATCATTGATGATTTCTTGAGTTATTGGGTAAATCCAGATCAGCTGGATAATGTAAAACGATGTATTTTTGTAGATGAAAATTGTGATGTGATTACAAGTTTTAATGAGGAGAATGTGCAATCTTGTGAAACTGTTACAGCACAAGAGGAAGTTCTTATGGATGCAGAAGAAGTGGATCAGTCTGTAGCACGGATAAGTGAAGCAATAGTTGAGACTGTTGAACTTTGTGATTTTCAAACTGAAAGTTTGTGTGTGAATGCAGGGACTATAAGTGATGATGGTATGCTTCAACAATGCCACAGAGAAATTTCATTGTTGGAATACTTGTTGGAGAATCCAAAGTATGACAGGGAGATTGCAAAAGAAAGAGTTCAGTGCAATGAACAAGAGGAAAAAGACATCGTGGAAACAAATGGTATGAGAGGAAGACTAGTTGATAGTCTTGAGAATTCTTTAGAGAATTCTTTGGGCAGAGAGAATCAACATACTGATGTGTTGATTGAGATGGAGAATTCAGAATAGCATACTGAAATGCTGGCAGAGGGAAGTAAGGCACTGATGCCTTATGATTTGTGTTTTAGCAAGTGTTTTGTGAATGCAGGTATTATTGCAGGTGTTGAAGGACATTTGACTCAGTTGAGCAGTCAAATGAAAGAGAAAGACGAGAATTCTGTGGAAATTTCTAATCCATGGGATGAGGACCTTATGTTGTTGGAAAGGATGCCGAATGATCAGAATTCAGTGCATAAAGAATCTCAATTTCAGAATTGGGACTTGCAGATGCATAGAGATGAAAATAGCGAAAAGGAGTATGCAAAGTACCAGTCCAGTAAGTTGCTGATAGGAGAAGGCAAAGAAGAAGTTTTCCGTTGTAGAAGACAAGAGGGCATGGATGATTGGGTGGTAGTAAGAAATGAGAAGGTAAGAACAGAAACAAGTATAGAAGCAAGAAGTCAGCAAGTGACGGTAAAAATTGAACGAGTAAGAACTGAGCAAGCCGTCTTAGCTCAGCAGGCAGCAAGAAATTAGCAGCTTGAAGATTTATTGGAAAAGGAAATTGAATTAATCGGAAGAATCATGTTGAAAGTGTCTCAGAGGAAGACATCAGCAAGGAAGAGAAGTAGCAGAAGCAGCAGAAAAATGAAAACAGGGACATATTATGAAAGTGCAGCTAGTGGAGCAAGACATCATAAGATATGGAGACGGGGAGAAAAGCAGCATACGACAGCAGAAATTGATTATGAGTTACAAAACAAAATATGGGATCCAGGCGGACAAAGATTTAAAAAGCATAATCAGGACATCATGATCATTTTCTACCTTGGGAGTCTGATGTAGGAGCATGTGACTCAGAGGGAAAAAATCTTCCAACTTATTCCAAAAAAAAAAAAAAAAAAATCTACAGCGAAGGGAGTGGGGTCCTTTAGCCTGCAATTTCTATGTTTTTTTAGTTAAAAAATAGGATAAGAGTAGAGAATAAAACATGCTATCTTTTTCAGTTAAAAAAAAAAGGATAAGAGTGGAGAATAAAACATGCTATTTATATCACAGATAGATAAGCTGTAATAAAGCTTCACGCCTTAAATTGTTATGTAAAAAAAGCCTGCTTTTGTAATAGATAAGGTCTGAGAAGACCTATCCATTATTAATAGAAAAATAAAGTGGCAGCAAAGCTCGCATTAGAGAGGGCAGTGCCAGAAGAATTATGATTACACTTTTCTCTCGACGTTCTCATGAATCAACGATTTTATGTTAGTATGGATGGATGTATTCAATAATTGACTGCGCTGTGTATTAAGAGGGTCGAATTGCATTGCTATATCCGCTTGATGCTTACTGTGTGTGTTGGATCATTTTGGTTCGTTTCTTTTCATTGTGGTAACATATTGCTGCCGCCTCTTTAATCTCATTTTATTACAGTCAAAGGAAAACTCTGTTTGCGCAGAGTAATTGTGATATTCATTAAGGGAACAGCAGTGGACGTGAAGCCTTATCAATACGAGTCCTCAATACTGCACCATAGAAAGCCTTTGCATTGGTTATGTGAGATCTCAGATTTATAGGAACTAAACATTATAAGGGCCAGCTCAAGGGAGCGCTGGGTTCGAGTGGCCATTGAGTGTTAGAATAGTGAACCTTGGAGATCCGCTGTTAGGGAAGGAACAATATAAAGTGGGATTATATTATAAGTAATCCTTTTGGAATTACTGTCCGGTAATGTGTGGCGTCCATAACTCTCAGCAACTAAGAAAGGAGCTTGAGAGCAATCCAGACAAAAGTTAACGTTTTATACTTTTATGAAGAGGATGGAGATAGACTTCTATGAACATGCCATTATCTATTAAGGCATCTTCTTGACGTTTTAAGTATTGATGCTCCAGTAAGAAAGCAGCAATAGCTAGTGATAAGTTGGCTTTGTTATAAAACTAGCAGTAACTAGAATTTTGTGGAATTCCATACAATTCACTACGTTGATGTGTTGGATACCTTAAACAATTGAGGAAATGAAGCTATCAATTTAATGACTAATACGCCTAAAGATAGTTCAAAGGAAATTGAGACTGATATTCAGGAGATTGCCGCCAAATTGGAAAGATTATCCCTAACGTCTGCACCCACGCTATCAAAAGAGAAGCCATAGAATCAACAGATCTACAACTTGGAGAGCCGCAAATCTAGAGAGCCACTCTATATCTCAATAGAGCCGCAGATTTGGAGAAATATAAAACCTAAGAGCCACAGAGTCGGCAAACCTATTAAATCATACCCCGCAGATCTAACCACAGAAGGCCCAATCGAGTCGCAGTCTAACCACAGAAGGAATCGACAGACCTGTGAGAGAAGTTGCAGACCTGTGTGTAATCAAATCTCTTCTTGCACATTCGGGTGATGGAGAGCCACAGATCTTACTTGGAGAGTCGCAGACCTATGTGTAATCAAATCTCTTCTTGCACATTCGGGTGATAGAGAGCCGCAGATCTAACATGGAGAGCTGCAGACCTGTTAGAGCCACAGAGCTAATTTGTAACACAATTTAACTAAATGAAATTTTATTTTATATTTAAAAATCATAATTTATTTTATTTAAGTCGTTTCTCTTACTTGAATGGGGATCGCTTACTTCATAGCCTATAAATTTAACTTTACCTATAAAGTTGAGAAAATAAATAATATAATATTTAACCAGTGGACTTAATAATAAAATGTGGAAGCAAATATATCATATCAATTTGAGCTTCATAATACAATATTAGCTAACCAAAGTTTATTTAGAAAAATATGTTCAAATTAACTTAAGCTAATATACTGCTAGAAGTTCACGATGATGGGGAGACATATTATATATATTTTGGTTATTAAAGTGATCGAAAATACCAATTCAAATATTTAAATGGAAAACAATTATTATATGTGGAAAAAATAAATTTATTTTTACATTTCTTGGAAAAAAAACTATAAAGAGAAACTATGAACTAAAAAAAAAATGCAAACTGCACTTGATACAACTACAATGAAACAATAAGAGAGCTTAGAAAATTATAATATAAAATATTAACAAGAAAGAAAATAAAAGAAAAAGGATAAGTGACGTTGATGACACCAAAAATATAGTAGGGTGCATAAATGTAGTTATTGATGTTCAAATGTGCAACAACCTTATTTTGAACATTAGGATTATTGTAATACTTATGTTGTTATTGCCTATATCGATATTTACATATAGTTGTTGTGACCATTTGAACTAAATAATTTTAAAATGTTGTGTATGTAAATATCTCTATTAATAAAAAATGTTGAGTAGTCAATTAGGAATATCAATACTGATATGAACTATGATACCACAAGTGAGAATTGGTGAGGGGTAATGCGGAATTAGTCATACTTGTTATTGCCAATAAAAACTTCACCCAAAATATCTATGCTAAAATTTTAATTATAATGTGTAGTTTTTCTTTTCTCACCAACTCTTAGCTCATTGAATGAAGTGCTAGGTAGCTAAAACAACCACCTACCACATTTATGGGTGTTGAGTGGTTTTTTTTTGTAGTATCTTCAAAATTCAATGGTAGCATGGTAAAGTACTTATCTCATAATTTGAGGGTTAGCCCACAAATGGTGTGGAAAAATGGGACAAAAACATGTGGAGTAGATATCCAGGGGGAGAGGAAACCATACATAGGGAAAGAAAAGGTGCAAAAATGCTTAGAGTAGAAAAATCATGAATAGAATACTACAATTCCCAAATGGAAATCTTGTTGGGGCATTTTGAGTGACTATATTGAGTTTTAGGTGCCCGGATACACCTAGAAAAGTGTTAATTGAGGAATGAAACAATACTGGTATGTTTCAAGCTCTCTAAAAATGAATTTTGCATGCTAAATACTTGTAGGGAAGATCTAGAACCTACCTAAGCAGTGGGGGTCACAAATTGATGCATTGTTGGCATGAATGATAAAGAATGGGAAAGGAAATCATTAAGGGACTGTAGAGAAATGAGGGGATTTTTGAATTGCTGTGCTAGCTAACTAAGTGAGGTGTATGGAGTTTCCAGAGATCCCTAGTTCAACGAGAAGATAGTTCTCTGATGTTTTCATGCTTTTGAAGGATATTTTCCATCACCCATCCCAAATTTTTGAGTGCTGACAATTTTTCCCTTGTCATATTTTGGCTTGGCTAAGGAGTGGCCACTAGTAGAGCATAGTGGTGCAACTGAGCCTATAGTTGGGTGGAAAGGATCATTGTGTTCTTTTGTTTAATTAGCAATGATTTTCTTTTCATTTATGGACACAAAGGTAATGGTTGCAATGTGTAAATGAATGTGGTTGCCTACTAAGTAATGATACTGGTTAATGAAATTATAAATGTGACTAATGGCCTAATTTTTTGCTAAATGGAAATGAGGTTAGCTAACCCATAAGTGCCTTGTCCACTTGCAATCCTTAGTGATTCTAGCCTAAGTTGACAATACCCACATTATGCAAATAAAATTGCATGTCACTGGTCCCAGGCCTTAATCACCTGATCCAAGGTGAAAACCTTCTTAAACCAAGGTGTAATGTTCTTAATTAAGTTTTAAGTGAAAACATTATATTTGACTAACCACAGTTTGACACTTAGTTAATCCTTTCCATCGAGACTTTATACACCCTCATAAACTTTAGTTAATCTTTATGTCTCGTGCATATTAACCAAACCCCACTCTTTAACTTTGGTTATATTCAAATTTAACCCATAAAACCTTTATCCTCTTTATTTCTATTATAGTTCATATATAATATAAATACTCATAAAACACATGTAAGCCTTACCTTTCTTCCAATCCATAGCCTTTGCACATTTTCCGACGCTCTACCTTTATCGCATTCATGCTCCACCATTTATTTCACTCCATCAGGTCAACGGATGTCGCGTCGTATCGCCACTTAAACCCATTCATCCACCAGAACTCAAATCACTTAACTCGCGTTGATAAACTTCTCGAGTCTGCTCAGGCCTAAGCCCTATCGGATTCAATCTCCATCGTTGATCTCACCCTTCAATCCGACGGTTGATGATACACCGGAGCATCGCACATTGCAAATCACATTTTCTTAAGGCAAAGGTTCATCCACTCATGAAACATTACAATGCAAAACTAATCAGCAATCCCCCACCATTTATCAAATCACACTTGATCCAACAGTTAACAATGATATCGAATGAGCCATTTGCACAAGGATTACCCGTTTGATAAAGCAGTTTCCTCTCTTGTTATAGACATTTTTGGGCACTTCAACCCCAATCACAAATGTCCATAAACTGAGGGCTCTTAAGTCCCTAAAAGTGTTGCTTCACTGCCTAAAGGAACAAGGTCAACTAATTACATCATCTCTCAGAAGTTCTCCACTGAAAATTGCTCATAAATGGTCAAAACTGGACCATACTGAAAGCTCAATGCAGAGGGTGTGATGCATATCACCTTCCCAATGTACAGGGTGTGATGCATACTATTTTGCTCCTCTGTAGGGTGCGATGGTTGGGAATGGACAAATGGCAGGGACAAAATGCGAGGTGGAAGAACATGGAATCTTCCAGAAGCTTCCCCTCTGACACTTGCAACTCCATTTTCGACCAGGGATGAGTAAGAGATCACCATTCTAAAAGTGGAAGCAGGAACTATCAGAGAGATGACACTAATCAAGATCCCAAAAGATGACTCACCTCTCTGTAATCATCTATATATGGATCCCTCATCACAGAGATCCAGAGGCTGGAATTTTGTAACTTATAGAGAGAGAAGTGTTGTTGGTATTCTGGTGTATATTCACAGTGTTGGGTGATTTTGCTTTGCTTGAGGTGAAGAAGGGCTTCTTAGTTGGAGGATGATGCTAGGTCAGAGCTGCTCTTGGTTGTAATCCTCTTGCTAATTTTTATATCTGAATAAAGCTATTCTTGTTTCCTTCCATATTCTAGTGTACTTGTTTATATATGCTTGTATATGGTTAATGTACATATGCTCCTACATTATTTATGAACTTAGATCCTTGTTTCTTGCATAGTAGTATGTTGCTGTGATTCTACAGGTCCTTTTGAAGCTGAGCAGACAAAGAGCAAGCGGCAAAACTCTATCAAGAGAGGGAGGAAATCGAGCGCAAGACTCAGGTTGGCCCTCTTAGTTCTCCTCTCATCTATTTTCATAAAAGGAATCAATAGTAGACTTTGATTGTTTGTTTCTAAGATAGCCACCCATCTTAGTGGGAATAGTAGCATCCATGTTGACACTATTCCCGTATAAAAAAATCGTGACTCCGCTGGGGAGCGACTAGATTACTTGTTAGCCTATCTATCCTTGTTTCTTTTATAAACATACAGACGGAGCCCGAAGTCAAGCTAGCTAGCCTTCGAACTGCATTTGTCATACAAGTGCAAAGTAGATCAATGCTGCTTCAGTCAATCTTCAGGTTTTTTGTTTATAAATTAAATAATAGATCTGCAAGAGATCTAATTGCCTTGAGTGGTGGCTCTAGTAACCTCTTAAATCACCCCTGTGTTTTACAAACATTGATCTGTACTTAGCTTAAATACCTGAACTAAACTACAAACTGTGAGTGAAGTCTCATTTAAAGTCTCACACTATAACCATCTTACCCTACCTTCAAGGCAGCTTGTATGCATCGCACTTCCCGAATGGAGTAGGCGCACTGCATACTGAGTTCACTGTGTAACAGGTGCGATGGTCAGGGAGGACTGATTTTGCCCTCCGACTGTGGATTTTTCTCACTATTTTCAGTCTTATTCAAGAGTTTTTGTTGTCTGTAATCAGTGTACTTCTGTGAATGCCCCCTTCTCTTGTATTATTCCGCCTCCTTAGTGTAAAGAACTATAAACTTTTTTCATGTATTGTGTGTCGTTTTAGTTCCCTTTTGCAAAAGGTAACATAGTCGAACTGTCGTCCCTAGATCTGAAAGCGTCGTAGCTGTCATTTTCAGTTTTAGAAGGCAATATCATTGTTTTAGATAGTTGATTATATGCTTACTATTGCATAGAATTTGAATTACTAATTTTAAAGTGTCGAAAAGCAATTTCCATTTCAAAATCGCAAAGTGTCTCTCTTGCTTCCACTTTCTTTTGAAAAAGAATTTTTTTGAGTACAGTCACTTTAAAAGTAATTTAAGTTTGCACATGGCTTTCTTAGTGTCATTTACACATTAAGAGAGCTGAAAACCAATACATACATGTGCATTTGCATTTTGAATGCTTGGCTTGATTTAGGACTGTGCATATTAGCGTGTGCTTTGTGCTCTGTGAAGAAAAGATGCTTGACTTTCTTCCCTTTAGTAGCTAGGATTTTCATTGCTGAAAGAAGATAAAACGTATGTTTATCATCCTAGGCTACATTTAGGAGTCATACATACATCACGTAGTGAACCTGAAAGGAAAACTATTAAGCAAGATCAACTTAAAATAAATCTCAATGAATCTGAAAACGCTTTAGAACTTAACCCAACATCTAGAGGTCTAGGCTAGAGACATATTCTGGTGTCGTAAAGCCTGGTAACTATTGTTTTCAGTGCTGGTTGGATGATTCCTCCACTCTGAGACAACAAGTGCCAGTACGGACTTGTGCTCCCACGTACCGTCGCGTATATATTGGGAGACCCCAATAGGCTGCATCCTTTATCGTTAGGAAGCTGTGTCTACCACCTTATCGATCGTAATGCACCAAACAAAGCATTCAGGAAGACTGACTGTCGTACCGTAAAAAGTATTCTGCAATTTTACGATTGGTTTGGTAATCCTCTCTACCTAGATCTCTAGAGAAGTCCATTTTGCTCCTTTTCAGAATCCTTAAAGGAAAAGGTCCTCTGAGCGCTTGTCACTTCAAGCTCAATAAAAATTGAAGGCGACTAGAGCCATCTTTGTTTTTTCTCGACTCTTTAAAATTGAAAAAACAAGTTGTGTCCAAGTGTCTAAAAATTTATTTTAATCGGAATAACGTCACAAATTCCCCTGTTGATCTTCAGGTTGAGAAAATGGAGTCTACCAACCAAGGATTTCCCCGTGAAGGAAATCCTAGTCCCTTCCTATCTTCGGGAGATGTTGGTCCACCCCATCTGGCCACTTTGTCACTTCCAGGATTGATAATTGGTTTTCCAGTCTGGCTCTTCTCTACCTCTGTTTTTCAAAATCCCACAGTTCCTGAACAGTCTAACCAGCAACAAGACGACACTAGAGTTGCCTCCCAAGCTTCTACTTCATCTGATTCTCCTTCTCCTCCTTCCTCTTCGCTTGATAAAGTTGATAAAGCTAAAAGTCAAGTAACTGAGAAGAAGAAGAAGCAGAAAGAGAAAAAGGAAAAGAAGAAAAAGGAACCAAAATCGAAAGGAAACAGCCAAGTATCGTCTAGAAAAAATCCACACAATGCACAGTCAAAACCTAAATCTCCTTGTGTCATTTGCAATGGAGACCACTATCACCGAGATTGTCCCTGCATCCCTCGGATCTTAAGGGACTGGTCTCCTTGTTTGCACCATCCGGTAGCATCAACCTCTGGTGATCATGTTGAGTGCTCACCGTCAACTAGTGAAAGTGAATCACATGGACAAAGAAGGAATCCTAAACTTCCTTGTAAGTTGTGTGAAGGTGATCACGCCGTCCACCATTGTCCCTTCCTTGAAGAGGCTAAAAGAGTTTTAGATAATCGTTCGGTTTCACCGTTACAACTTCCTCCTGGATATCAAAAACTCTTGCGGAGCCCTCCACTGGTTGAAAATCTGGCTGGCCCATCCTTGTGGTCAGCCGAAGCACCTATCGTTGAAAATGAACCCTCAGAATCCACACCAGATGAAATTCAAATGGTTGGTACAACAGTTGACCCGGTATTGCCTTCAGAGTGTTCATCTTCGAATGATACCGTCACTGAAGAGAAAGGGAATGACACCTTTCAAATTATTTTCATCAACACCGACTCCGATGAGCTTGGGAGCAGTCCTCCCATTGCTTTACCGTAGGAATGAATTTCATCAGAGTCCTACCTCGCCGTCTATTTGGTCCCACCACCAAGCAACCTAGTTGTTTCCTTCGA
Source organism: Pinus taeda (assembly GCA_000404065.3). Lineage (NCBI taxonomy): Eukaryota > Viridiplantae > Streptophyta > Pinopsida > Pinales > Pinaceae > Pinus > Pinus taeda. Next base: position 87,309 of record APFE030681974.1, read on the forward strand.
ATGGAATCTACTAGGCAGACCTCGTTTGCTGGCCAGTGTACCATTCAGAATTATTGTACAAGCTTACAGAATGGTCATGGTTGGTACCATCATTGATGAAGGGGCTTTTGTGAGTATCCTTTCCTAAACTCCTTGGAAAGAGCTTGGTTCACCATCACTTTTTCCTGAAATGAGAAATCTAACACGCTTCAACAAGGGAACCAGTCGACCTTTAGGGATCCTTCCAAATATGCCCATTACTTTAAGAAGGAAAACTGTTCACATGAACATTATGGTAGTTCAAGGACCTTTCGATTACAATATACTCCTTGGACACGACTATATTTATTGCATGGGAGCCATCGTCTCCTCACTCTTTAGAGTAATGTGTTTACCGCACGAAGGCAGAATGGTCAAGCTTGTAGACCAAATGTCATTCCCTGGTTCACACATCGCAAATAGTCAAATACCATCCCTGAATGGTCTTTTCATGTAAGAAATGTCTCATCGGTCTCCAGTCTGTCCACCTGATGAGCGCGAGTGATTCTGGAAGATGTGACTGAAACCCAGAGGGCATGCACCCTGGTCTGTTTCGGCAGGGAAACCTTGGGTATAGGGTTGATTTTTGCGAGGGATATATGACCAGTCTGGCGAACCCATCCTCACAGGAAAATGGGAACAGACTAGAATAAGATACCTTCATTAAGGTTATGTCGAGTGACTCCACTCCCCTTTGTCTGTTTCGATAGACATTGCCGAGAAAGAATTTTATTTGCTACGCTTATAGATCTTTCTTGGTAACCTGGAAATTTTTCGCTATACTTGGGGGCATGCAAACCTTTCCGCATGCAAGTGAAGAGCGACTATTTATTTTTTAAATTTTTAGGATCTCTAACCCTTTAAACCCATAAGGCTAGTCGTTTCCTAACTTTCATAAAGAAAGGATCCATGGCAAAGCTTTAGAGATGTAAGCCACTTCAAAATAGCATCTCGAATGAGACATTTCTTATCATACGAATGACGCGCAATGTTGTCGCAGAGTTCAAGCTCGCTAAAAAATAAACTCTCCATGAGCAGTTTTAGCGCATAGTTCAAGCTCGTTAAAAAATAAACATAAGTCATGAGCAAGTGTTTCTCCCCGCGTTTAAGCTCATTAAAAAATGAACAGGTAAGTAACCATTGTGAATGCCTTATCGCTAGCTTTTGAGACTTGGTCGTGTTCTCACCATCACCTCTACTCTGTTTTTAGCTGATCATTCACCCCCATATGATTGTTTACCCCTTCGAGGAACATCTGCGAAGAGTGATTCTAATAGCCATCCTTGTAACACTGTCGTGATTGGAAAATTCCAAATCTTACCTGGAATCAGCTGCTACCCGAAATTATCACTCGTTCCTCGAAAACGAGTCTTCTTTAAGCTATTTTCACCTGACTCATAAAACATGGAAAGATTTCCGAGTGATTGGCCTCTCCGGCTCGTTAAAAGGCATCGAAAGTGCTATCCCTCCTCTAGATTTTAATCTTTTTGGACCTGAGGGATTATTACACAAAAAGATCGAGCACTTGTCTTGTTCGGCTCATTAAAACT
>APFE030681979.1:2406-89358 GCA_000404065.3 Pinus taeda
AACTTCTAAACCCAAAGTCACTACAGGACCAATATAAAAATCAAAACCCTAAGGCTAAAATCTCAAGGAATTTCACTAAAACTTTCGACACTAATGGAACAAGTGCAGATGAATATTTTTGACAGTCAACCAGTGGAACTGGGCAGTAAAGACTAAGAAAAACAAAATCTAAAAGGAAAAAGTGATAAAAAAGGGAATTTTCTCAATTTTAACAGGGTACGTAGGCAGCGTGTTTAACCAGGTGCGTGCACGCTCTGTGTACACAGATACAGTGCGTACAAGTACGCACTGTGTCTAACGCAGAGGGTGCATACTACTGTAAAACAAAGAAAACCTAAGTTCTAACTCGACTCTAAGCTAAGCCACCCAAAAACACAGTCAAGCAACCAAAAACAAAAGAAACAAGATTCTTTTCAGATCAAAGTAATGCTCAAAGGAAAAATCAATCACATCAATGGATTCCCCAGCGGAGTCGCCAATTTGTCATGTGGAAAGAGTTATTTTTGCGGACAAACCTAACCTCCCTAGGAGTCTAAGACTCTCTAGTGACAAACAATCCAAACAAGAGCAATCCTTCTCTAAACATACATTATTCTATGAGAACCAAGTGTTTTCCGATCTTACCTTAGGTCCAACGCTTGTTGTAGCAGTCCAGCCTTGCTGATCCAGATGAGCTCCTCCTTCACTTTAAGACCTGCATACACTAACAAAGCAAACGATTACATAACACCTGAATATTCATCATAAACAAAGCATATTCATCACATAGACCAAGGAGTACATGAAATAATTCATTAACAATAAATCATTGAGAAGAATGGACTTATTTGTATTAAGGAAACAAAAAAGGAGCCATTACAACCTGAGCCTTGGTGTTGTGCAAGCTCCTCCCAGGGTCCAACAAGAGATTTCCTCTACTTTGACAAGCTCACCCACTCCCAATATGGCAACAGGAAAGGATGGTAATCTCTCCTCACAAGTTAACAATGGAAGTCCTATTTCCAGCAGCATCTACCCTTTGGAATGTTCAGCTTTCAACCTCCCCTCCCTTGGCCCAATGGCTGTCTTTATAGTGTTCTAGAGGAAGTTATTCAGTTCCAACATCAATGGGATACTCCCTCTTTTGGATGGGGTAGCTCCTCTCTTGATGGGATAAGTTCCTCTATCATAGGGATGCATGAACCATCTGGAGGCGCTCAATACACGTCAAACACTCTTCTAGAAGGCTCTAGAAGTGACCACAAGTAACTTTTTTAATATGAAACTCGCGCCTTTTGACCTTTACAGGGGTACGCACCCATTCCTTAACTTACAGAGCGTACAAGTATGCAGGTACAATGAGCTTGGGATGCGTACACGAAGGCAAGGTAGAGAGAACCTGCGTACCCATAGATAAACATGTTTTTTAATGACTTTCTCTCTTTTTTGAAGTTTGACATGAAGAGCAGAGGTATAAGGCTTGACAAGGAGGACAATATGACTATTGATGGAGCCATATTAACTGCAGATAGTCATGGTGACAAATTTCAGTGTAACAAGTACTAATCTAGAAAAGGCACACAAGCATATACATATAAATGAATCATTGATCAACGAGCGAAATAGTTCAAAAGGAAGCAACAATTGTTAAAGAAAATACACCACACCTTCAGCAATATAAGTACCAATTCCACTGAAATTGTTCAATTTCCTTAGTACAGATGAAAACAACATACATCACAAACATTCAAATAATATTCTTACAGTATTCATGGCATATGCATGAAAGTGTGTTGGCTTAATGAGCTTCTGAATTAAGTAAAGGTCAAGACGTCAAGAAGCCTAGGTTAAGTGACTGCATAGTTGAGGAAATCAAGAGGTCAAGCTTGAGGCTTGATGTTGCCCAATGCATAATTTAGATAGGAGAACATGCTAAGAGATTTTGTAGTTTAGGGGTTCAAGGACTCAAGCTTGACGCTTGAAGTTTCCAGTTTTGGAGGGAGAGAGGCCAAGTGATTGAACAGTTGTCCAGTTCAAGAGCTCAAGGTTGAGGCTTGATGCTTAAGACTATGTAGTATGCAAAGAAGGCTATATGGAGGCAAGAATTGCACAATTATGGAGCTCAAGGACTAGGAAAAAGCACTGAGACTACACAGTGTGCAATTCCAAGAGGCAAGGTTAGGGATTGAGGGTTGAGACTATGAAATATACCATTTGGGAAGGTTGAGTGAAGGCAAGTTGCCCAAGAACGAAATTTTTTGATAATGCAAAGTCTGGGATCAGTGATGGTCAAGTGACTAGAGATAAAAATATATCATGATAACACACTTGGAACAGTTGATGACACAACATTGATCACTCAAAATTCAAGAACAACAAGATGCCTTCAATGCGATAGTAATGCACCATACCTCTCCAAGTGTGACATGTGTTAGGTTCCTATACCAATAGGAGTCATAATTTATGAATGGATGAGATTAAACCTGTAATATGTACATACCTTTGCTTTCTCAAATGTTTTCCATATTAAAAAAAAAAATCAAAAAATTAAAAAATGTAAAGAGGGTATGTCCTAAAAGAAAAATAAAACGACAAAAAGAATGAAAAAGGTCAAAAAAGATGAAAAATGAACCCCAAGGAAAAAGAAAAAAGACCATGAAAGTGTGCAAGTCCAAATTCCACTACCAATTACTTTTTATGCATAATAATGATTGTGTGCAACTTGTTATTCATGCCACAATCCATGGTAATCAAACAATTTAATCTTGGTTAGTCTATGCTTTGAATTTCATGTTTAGAGATAGAGAATAAAATCGGACCAAACTGTTTAATCTTGGTAGGTAAGTAGATAGGTAGAGTGAATAAAAGGAGCTCAACAGCTTAATCTGAGCCCTTGGATGTAGTAAGGATAGACTTAGATACATGTCCATTGTAAAAGAAAAGAAAAAGTTTTGATAAGGGTTTGCTAGCTTAAGTGCACCCTAATAAAGAGTAGAAAAAATGGTAGGATGAGTAGATGGGTAAGTACTTGAATGGTTGCAGAATTATGGTGAATGACTAGTTAAGATCATATCATTTACTTTCATCATCAAGTTACTAAAGCATGGATGATAATTGAGCAGTTACATAAAGTCAAGTGATTAATTTCCCCATTCATTTACTAATTTCCCATAAGCAAAGACTAAAGTACCTAAAGCCATAAGTTAAAGGGGCTCAGAGCATTTCTCTTACTTCTGAAGGGACCGGACCCTCGCCCAATAACTTATAGGTTCTGTTAGCTCAAAATCAAGCCCTGGAAGGCTTCATACCAAGAAGACTTCAAGTAACCGTTTCAAACCAATCTTTTGGCTAAGACTTAGCCTCCTTAGCCTCAGAGGGCTCTCTCAGAGGATTTAAGAATTTATGATTAGGATTAAGATGGCTAACTCTTTATGAAACAAATAGGAATGAAGCTGGTGGAATGAAAATTAACAAGCATCCATTGGGCTTATGGAGCCATATGTCATTTAGCATTAACAGTAGAATTGTCTTTACAATAAAAACAAGGCATTTAGATTTCAATATAAACAGAGTACACCAAACAGAAAAGGACAGTCTATGAGTATGTGAAGGAAATTAGAACACTGCAATTGATTTCTAAGTGATCAAATACTCATAATACTGTAAACCACATGAAAAGACAACAACAAGGACACATACATTGAAATCTCTATAATTCTTGAGCAGCAAAATCCAGTACTGTATTACCAAAGAAACAGAGTTTTTACATAAGCTTAATAACAGAGCTTTTTACATAAACTTCCAACCCCTAATTACATAGCCCTTTCTCCTATATATAGACCTAGATGATATTCCTCCTTAAACATTAGGGGAACTCGAAATCTACTTCTAATGACATTTGTTTAACTTATAATTGCCTATTTAATGTAACAAACTTCAACTAGACTTTCTAGAGATCTAAATCAAGTAGGATTCTAACACCATGTTATGCTAATAATAGCCTTGATTACAATGGTTCTCATTCTTTGACATCTGGTCCCTTTTTAGTTTGGCTGTGATGGATGTTCAAGGCTCCATGTTGGTCTTCAATGTCACACCTTTTCCATTGCCCTAAAACATAGAAAACTACCCATGTTTATCGGTCTTTTGGTTTGCCTCAAAATATTCGAATCCAAAGAACCATGCCCTTTATCTTTGATTATCCAAAATATAATAGATGACCATGTCTTTGATGTGTTTTCAACCTCTTTTACGTGTGAAGGCAAAAGCTCTTTCATGTTGTCTGACATATTTTGGATTGTATTAAATATGTTCACTTTATGACAGAGTTTGGAGTTTGGATTCGAATACATGTTTCCTCCACCTGTCTTGACCTTGTTGAAGGTTGATAGCTTCAGATGATTCCTGGTAGATATTCCCTTTTCAAAATTCCTGCTTGTATTTCAAACCGGTTGACTGAGATTGGATTATAAAGCTTCAGCAGTTTCGTAGCGCGCTACGAAACTGCTGTGTTGTTCCAAAAATCACAGTTTCAGCCCAAAATTTTGCTATTTGATCTCTTTATTGTTTAATCATTCTTTCAATTGCTCCAAGACCTTTCAAAACTTAATGGGAATGTTTGATTCTTAAATAAAGATCATACCAAGCAAAACTATCAAAACTTTGAAACATAATCTTACTTGAAGTGAGATTTCTTTATGGAGATTCTTTTTGCTGGCTCAGCTGTACCTTTAAATCTTCAATTTGTTTCTTCATTACTTTAATTCCAGACCTAAGGTTTGTAATGAATTTTCTGATAAATTGAGCTTCTTTTATGGTAGGAGTAGTCCATCTACGGAATTGAACACTAAAATCAACCACTTCAGGAATTTGAAATGTTTGGTCCTCCCACCAAGCTTACATTTGGTTAAAGTAAGCTTCCTTAAGTGCAAATTTTCTGGCAGCCTTTTTCAATCTAGCAATTTCGAAGTTGGCCAATCTCAATCTCTTTTTCAAGTCTTCTACATTACCTTCTTCTTGAGTGGCAACTGTTTTTCCTTTATCCTTTCTTTCATGAGGTCGTGTCACCTCTCCTGTTTCATCTGCTCTTGGCGGCACCTCCTGTACTTGTTTGAAGTTCCTCATTATGGGTCTCCTGGGCTTAGAAATAAATTGATCATCTTGATCATCAAACTTGAGTTTCTTTGAGGCTTTGACCTTTTTAGCCTTCTCTTTTCCTGACTGTATGAAATCAGCTTGAACTAGTGGGGACTCTCCAATGTCAATTGCTTGCAATAAATCATTTAAGTCTCCCTTCGAAACAGGGTTTTCTTCAATAGCCATTGACTTACCTTTTTCTTTTGCCACTTGGCTCCTAGTCCTTCTTCTTTGAACTCTTTCACATGTGCTTGATTCATGTGCAGTTTCTTTATCCTGAGTTTTCTCTTTAAGGGACTGCTGGGGTGTATCCTGGATGGTCAGTGGCCTGGTGGATTCCCTTACTTGTTTTCTTGCCTTTAACTTTGAAAACCTCTTGGCTCTTGTTTCTTCTTGAGGACCGGTTATTGTTGAAAGATCTTTTGCAGCTTGAGGCCTGAGACCGGTCTTGCTCTTGAAACCAGCCACGAATATAAATGTGTCCCAGTCTCTGCCTACCCTCTGAAGTTCATGCAGAACAATCAACTTAATCAGGCCATGGTGGAACAATGAAGTCTCAGAGGATTCTTTTCTTAGTTGCATCTTGTCACACATTTTACTTAAGTTGCAAAATAAGTAAAAAGGTAGATCAATAGATGCCTTCCCTGTGAAATGCAATAGAAGTTTAAAATGGTACAAATACACTTTGTTATATCTCCCTTCACATGTCAGGTACTTCTGTATACAGGTGAGCAAATGTGCGTATGATTCTTTGACATAACTTCTAGGAACATACTTGCTCAAATCCGAGTTAATGAATTCCTTCTTTAGAAATTATTTCCATGGGTTCATGTCAAATTTGAAATTCTTGAACCAATTTTCTTGCCCTCTTGGAATCTTTGTAACTGTGGACATCATGTCTGGTGAGACCTGCAATTCCATCATACCATCCTTTGAGTTTAGTCCTGTAAAATTCAGGGAAAATTCCTTAGTAACTTGTGCATGACCTCCCTATAGCTTCTTGCAAAAATTCCAACATCCATCTTGTTTAAATGCCTTCTCAACTTCTCTGTTCTTCAGGGTTATGTCTAAACCTTCAGGCTCATTTCTCAAGCATTTGCCTGATCTGTGGTCTTTCCTTTCTGCCGATCCCTCCATGAAGATTTAGTGAAATGGAGGCTGAAAATGCTAGCGCTGCTCAAACTCAAAACTCTGTCTTGCTTGAATGGTTGCCTCGATTGATAGCTGCCTCGCTTGATGACGATGTTTTCAAATTGAAATCTTGTAGATTCGTTTCTCATGCAAGGCCTACAATCATCATTAAAACTGTACATGCCTGACTTTCCTTGGAACTTGTATTCTGTGTGTGCTAACGTACCTAGTGGTTGTAATAATGGAAATAAATGGTTAGACATGATATGTGGAGTGCATAAACTGACAATGAATGATGCCACCATGGATTAACTTGACAGATTTGACAGTTGGGAAATATTCGCTGCGGAATGCATGAATCTCCGATTTCGTAGCGCGGTCAGTGTAAATTTTGAATTATGCACCGCGAAATCACCTAAAACGCATCGCGCTGCAAAAACACCTAAAGGACCTTTGCGCTGCGAAACTGTTTAAAAGGATTTATGCGCTACGAAATCACCTAAAAGGATTTGTGGCACATAGTAATTTTTAAATCAAACTGACACATGGCTATGAGATCAGAGATGAATGAAAATGACCAGTGATGAATGAGAATGCATACTTGACTCAAGACCCCCTAAGACTCAGACTCAGGAAAAACAAAATCAAACTTAGACTAGCACCGACCTTTATCATCAAGCTAGTATGAGAAATTTTGGCATTAGAATTCTTAAGTGATAACAGGGTCTAAGTACTAAAGCCCCCTCCATAATTCATTCATTTCATCTGAAAAATCCCTTTTCCTAAGGTGAAATCACCATGTACCTAGGGAAAGATAATACCCCTATACAAAACCCCTTGTTCCACAAAAAGCATTTAGCCTAAGTTATAATGTGCAAATGCAAATGTGTAAATAACTGTCAAACACATTACACTTAGTGCAAAAATCATTTTTCTGCTTTCATTTCATATTAGCCTTTAATCTTAATTATAATTATTAATTCCCAAAACTAAACCTTTCCCTGTATATTTTATTAAATCCCATATTATAAATATCCTGCCCCCGAGGTTTGAAATATAAGCCTTATTAATAAGTTAATTAAATGGATTAACTAGTTGATCAGTGGCTAATTAAGAACCATAACCCTCTGCCGAATAAAGAGAGTAATTAGTCAATCAGTGATTAATTAAATCTGTCCCCGCCAATAAAATCACCCTCGACATCATTAAGCCTCCCTAATCTGCAGTTAATTAATCTTTCCACTCATTAAAACCCCGTCAAGCCCCTCCATTAAACCTTCGATCAAATCATCCCCCAATCATGTGCGATCTAACCCCTTCAGATCTGACGGCTGACACTCATATCGGGCGGCCCCCAAAATCCAAACATTACCTTCCCGATGTGAGTGGTTTCACTGTTCACCCTGCCGCTATGTGGCACCCGATGAATGGCATCGAGAGGCCTATGCACAAAACCACTCTTTCCCAAAAGCAATGTGATGGATTCCGCTTACTGCCTCCGCTACACACCAAAACATCACATCCCTCATCAGTGCCAACTGTCATTTTCGCAATGTACCCACCAAAGTCATTGACTTTACGCATAGAACAAAAAAATTATAGTTTTTTGTTTTATCGTGTAAAAAGAACATTCTAACCTCCATGCAACACAAAGTATGTTCAACTGTCAACCTGCTATCAACTGCCATCTTACCAAAGCTGTTGAACTCCAGACCACCTTGCTAACCCGTGCGCTTCCTACAAATAGTGCACAATCACCATTACTTCATTCAACAGCCGAAATCAAGTATTTGCCCCAATTTCACCAAGAAACCTTGTTTTCTTGCCAAGCCTGAACTAAATCGCTTTAAATACTAAATAATTTAATTAGCTAAGTTGCCTGGTAACTCTCAAACACCCTGAAACAGACCATTTCATCCTAGAATTCACTGTAAATCCTTTGCCCCCGTCCTTGAATCCACAAGAACCAAGGATGGATCCCTAATTGCATTGAATATCATGCCCATTGCAACTCCTCGCAGAGATTTAGACCATCTGCGACTTGCAAACAAAGATTTCCAGATTAAAGATACCTCTATCTCTAATTCCCCTTTGAAACTCTATTGCAAGTACCAGGACCAATTCCTCAACCATGTAGACCACATAGGGCTTCGGGAATCTGGACTACCCCAATACCAATTCCCAAGGGTCCACATCTTCTTAGAGATTATACATTATTGCCACATGAACTATGATCCTAACCAAAGAGCAGTAAGAGCCCCAAACCAGTCTATACAATTCACTATAACTACTCAGTCAATAAACGAAATGCTGCAATTACGACAAAGTCAAGACCTGCCTCCTCTTTCCATCGGATATATGTTAAACAGATACCCTACCATTTCTTCAATCATACTTGCTTGATTGTACCAAACCTTCATTAGAGAAGAACAGTACACCCCAAAGGACTCTCCCCCTTATCTATGGACCATATTCTCTGACCCTAGCCGAGACATCATAGACATGATTTCCAATGTGTTAGGTTGTACCACAAGTGGATTTCTTGATGAAATAATTATAGCCTTTATGTCCATCTACTCTCCTGGGCAACCACCAGCCATCATGTTTGATTATACCAAGTTCATTGCTGACAAAATGCATGATCAATTCATGAGGTTAGAAAATGAAAGAGTGTTTAAGTATTCCTCGGTTTTGTATCATTTGTTCGTGTATTATCAAGCGGATAGATTTCAAATTGCCCTCCAAAAGCTTGATACCAGAGGCAACCCCAGGTCAGTGCTCTTCTGGACTGTGTTGTTCCACCAGTTTGACTCTCAGTACTCATATAATGACTTCACAGACCTCTTTGTACATCCGGTAGCAACTATGTTGCTAGGAAGCCCTCCACCCAAAATCAGTGCAGACATCAGGAGGGTCCTTCAATTATCAAAATAGTATAGAGTGGGGGATTGGTACTTGTACCAAAACCACACTAAGATAAGAATCTATGGATGTGAGATAGCTCCCTACAAATTGTCCAGATACCTCCTTATGAGATTATTTTCTCTAGAGTACTACAGACAAATGATCAACTCAGATGAGGTGCACTTTGTCAAAGCCAAGAAGAAAGCACATCTTAGAATAAAGGATCAACTTGGCCCATTCATTTGTAATAATAGGGAAGCAAGAAAAGTAGCAGAAGAGATTCTCCAAAAACTGAGATTAAAACAAAGCTTCATTTGGATATATGATCCCTGTGATTTCATTTGTAATAGGAGATAGAAGAATAAATTATCTCCTTACATCCACCATAGAATCCCTGAAATTGAAAAATATGCAAAACAGTTTGAATGGAGGGAAAATACTTCGGTAGACTGGGATAGTACAGAGGTTGTTGTTGATAATGTATTGATAGGTTTAGATAGAAGACTTGATGAGGATTCATTTGTATAGCTACCAGAAGCAAGTCAATCACAAATACAAATTGAACACATAGCAGAGCAACTAGGCCCCTTTGAGCAAGCAGGTCCATCAGAGCAGCAACCTTCAAAGAAACCAGAATCATCAAAGAATTCAAAGAGAACAAAGGAGCCAGAGGAATCCGAACAGCCTGAAATTTCAGAAGAACTTGCTCCACCTGAGTAAATCATGAGCAATCCTCCCATCTTGCAGAATCCTCTAAATGAGGGGAGGAGCCTAAAAAGAGATAGAGAGGAGGCCACCCCTTCTAGCAGGCCTATTGCACAAACCTATGCTAAGAGGCAAAGGTTGAACTCATTTTCAAAGCAGGAATACACTAAGGAAACAACAACAACTTCAAGAGCAAAAAGGATAGAAAGCATGCATACCACTCCTTCAAGAGGGACATAAGAACCTTCCACCTCACAATCTCAAATGTTGGAAAGGTAACAGAGTGTGGAAGTATTCTCCTTCAGGGCTCCTACTAGATAGAGCCTATATATCAAGGAAAAATACAAGGAAATCAAAGCAAAGAATGAAAGGCTAAAGGTGCAAAGTTATGCACATTATCTGAAGATGGCTCCAACAAACCAAACAAGGCTAATATCAGCCTTTGATATCAAAGAAGGTAAAATGCAGATGAGTTTTTTGAAGCCAACAACACAACAACCTAAATCCATGGCAGGTTACCTGAAAATAGATTTTGAAGTATTGGCAAAGGATATCCATCCTATTGACCAAATAGAGCTTCATAAACAGACTAGTTAAATGGTTTATTCAGCATTTACCAACAAAGCAATCACAACCCACCAGCTACAAAATTCATTAAACAACATATCAGCATAGTTTCAATTGGAGAAGGCCTCCTCATAGGCCAAAGACACCAGAATAAAGTCCTTGGAGGACTTGGTCAAAGAGCTGGGACATGATCCCAAAGATGTGAAAGCTGCAGAGAAGCTCATCAAGAAGAAAAATGATGATATAGCTGCACTGAAGAAGCAGCTTAAAGTTCCTCCACTGCATCATCCTCAAATAGCTGAAGTGTTGGAAACACAGAAGGAAGAAGAGCTTATGGACTTAGTCCTAAAGCTTAATGATCAATTGAAAGAAACTGAAAAGGAGCTAGACAACCTGATCAAGTCTAAGCAGAGTGACTTGGCCACCACTCCTCAGACTGTAATTCCTATAGTCTTCACTATAGTACCCTCCACATTAGTTGTTGCCTTAGCTCCAACACTTCCACCAGTAATATCCTTGCCAGTAATAGGCTCATTAGTAGGAACATGGGCATCTACGAGCACAGGGACTTCAACAGAGAAAATAGTTGAACTTGTAAAATCCATGGAAGAAATAAGTATCTAGGCCACTGAGCTTAAGAAACTCAGAGAACAAGTGTTGAATTTGAAAACCAATTGTAAACTTGCACAAATATAGCAGAAAGAAGAAGCTCAAAAGAACCAAAGGATGGTAGACAGGATAAAAGCCCTTGAAAAGGACTTAACATTACAAGAGCCTTTGGGAGACATGAAAGAAATCCTTTGGGCCAACATCATTGATTCCATCAATGAGGTTTGGCCTTCTATTCAGATTATTTTTGAATAGACTAAATTAATCAAGATGGCTATAGAAGCAATCCACAAGACAGTGGAAGAATTGGGAAATAAACCTAAAGAAGCCAATCAGTTAATCACATTTTTGAACAGAAAAAAAAATAGCTATTAGCTTGATGAACTAGAAATAGAAGACTGAACAGCAACAATCATAGAAATCAAAAAGGTTATCACCAAAAGGAACCTAATGCTTAATCTAGAGAAAAGATGTCAGAGCATCTAAGCAGACATTGACAACTTTATGATAAAGTATGGCATCTTAAGAGAAAAAGGACTTCCTAGCCCTACGGTGATAAATGACAAGATAATGACCCAGGAAGATTACAATGAAAGATTAAACAAGATGGCCAGAAACCAAGCTAGTAATTTAGGGGTGAAATCTTTGCCCACTGGAAAAGTACTATATGATGGTCTTGAGAATCTATTTTACATAGAACATGAAGTCAAGTACTTGTTCACAAGCAAGCCAAATTTTGCTAGATATATATAAGTTGACGAGATATACAAGAAAATGATAAGGATGAAGTTACTTGAAAGCAAATGGTGGACAAAACTGACTGATTTACTATAAAGTTACTTAAGGTATATATGTATGGTAAAACATTGCTATCAGGTGAAACAGGTAATACAGGTCAAAGCAGAAACAGGTAAAGACTATCAGTAGGTAGAAGATAGAAAGTGATTCCAGCACATAACTACAAAGCAAATGAAAGAGCCAAATCTGAATTGTAATAGCCAGCACAGTCACAATAAAAGGGATAGCAAGAAGACAGTTCTCCATCTGTCTCTATCTTCTTGCTAAAGATATTCTCATTCCCTTGAAATATTCTCATGTAGTTATGAGATATTTTTGTAAACATTTTTAGCATAAATACTTCACAAAACGAAGTAATTAGTGTGGATTAAAATACATTTCTGTGGACATTTTATTTTTGAGCCAAGGAGCTATTGTACTCAAGACTGGACTGGTTTTGCTGGATATGAAATAATTTGAGGACATTTCACTGGATTCTTGTGCACAGTTGGAACAAATAAGTATTATCTCTTCATGTTTAAATATTGTCTTCTCTTCATGTTATGAATATTCATATGTGTCTCTTATAAAATCTATAAAGTAAACAAGGAATAATATCTTAGAATTAGCTTAAGTGCTCTCTGTTTTAATTGTTTATTTTCTTTACGTTTTCTACTAAACTGCCTTGGTCTAGGAATTCTTAATTGCTCCCTTACTTCCTTAGTTTACCCCCCCTTTGGTCCATAGTAAAGGATTCTTCATTTCCCTTTGCTACTGATCATCCTTCCTTTCTTCATCTCAATCTCGGTTAAGGATTCCTCATTGCCCTTTGCCCTGGTTAGGACTACCTCATCCATTTAAACCTATAGATTTGTTTTTACTATGCTAGCCTACCCTATGGACTCTTACCTTAGTGATAGATCAGATCTAGTTAAGCTTTTCCTTATTGACTCCATAGCCCAATGGCTTGAATACTTGCTCTGCCCGTCTGTTTCCTTAATTCCACCACCCAATCAAAACAAAACACCTTGAGCACTAATAACTAGCCTGAAATCTACCCAAAACAAAGATAAATCATAAAGAGAGAGCCCTCTCTGGACTTAGGTTGGCTAGAACCTGAGTCTAAAAGATTAGGTTTGTGGTTACCTCAGACTATTCCTTCTTTGATAACTTATAAAGAAAAAATCTAAGTGATAACAACATGAAAGATACACTTTGCAAAGAAAGTGATGACACTTGTGTGACAATGCATGAAACTTTGGGAATGAGTGTAAAACATGTGTACATTAATAGTAGGACTCATCAACACCAAAGTTACCCCTTGATAAGTGACACTTCCCATGTGAAAAGAAAACATTTTCTATATAAAGAGAAAAGTGTGAATGAAACTTGTGATGTGCAAACGATAGTGAAAACAACATATGCTAGAGCCAAGATAACATGAAAACGACACTAATTAAGATGAAAGCAAGCGAAGGAAACAGTCGAAAACATGAAAGTGACACTCATGAAAGTGAAGGTGTGCAAAAGTGACAGTTTGGGAAACACACCAAAACAAAAGTACAATCACAACCAAAAGTGAGAGACTATAAATGAAAGCATGGATTGACTATCGAAATGGATTGATGATCACACAGGCACAATGTTGATGAACTGTGATGTGCTTTTAAAATTTTGTGTAAAAATAATGTGCTCATGAAATTGTTACAAACTGAGCAGGTGAATTCAACACTTATAATCGAAGAGGGCGCTAAAAGACTTAATAAGGTATCAGTCAACCAAAAAGTGACCATGGAACAACCAATCACAAGATCCTCAGTAGGCTCCAAAATTCAAGTGTAGGAAAAATTTTGGAGGGTGTTTTTCGTAGCGACAACACTTGACGACACACAGGTTGAACTCCAACTTCTCTTCCTTTCATCTGATTAATAATATTAGTTTGTTGTGCTAAAATTGTCCTCAGATTAGAAACAAAATGTTATTCATGTCCTTAAGGATTCATGAGTTTTGCAAGTGAAAAATGAGTTTTTATGTTAATTTTATGAGCAATTTTAATATAAATAAGAGACTGAAAAATAGCATAAAAATGTACAGAACATCACCAAAAACACATCACAACAAAAACACGATGAAGGATTTTACCCATCCTGGGCTTCGTCTCCTTGGTCTAGTTTCCAATGGCTTGGGTCTCTCTATTATGATCAAATGTGTAAAAATATATGTTACAATGCTCAAATGCTTCTAAAACCTGCTCCAATGAGTCTAGAATGTCCAAAAATGGCTACCTAGCCTCTTTCTGCACCCAAATTGTTCGAAAACTAGAGAAGTTATGACCTCTCCTAGTTTCTCCACTATTCGCTCTACAAATTGCCCAAAATTTGGCATCATCCTATAATTTTTCCCCATTTTCTACTAAGAGGCCACCAAATCCACCGAAATACAAGAAAATTTGTCAGAAGGTTAATTTTTCCATCGAGGCCTAAAAATCAAAAAATATGGACATATGGGGGGCCATTCACCCAGGGGCTAGCCCCCGACGCTGTCCCCCTCCCTTCAACGGTTACATAACTGTTGTGGGAGCATTGACATGTTGGAGGCCCCAACAGTTAGAGATGCTGGTCGGCGACGACGGTCAAGGCTAGCAGTTAGCATGATCATTAGCGCAGTGTTCACATGGGGGGGTTGTTAAGTCTGCCCGACCCCCTAAATAATGCGGCATGAACCTTAAATGTTAGCGCCATCATAATGGGTTAACTAACAACCCCACGGTGCAATGGTAATGATGTCTGTTGTGCGTTGGGAGGTTGGCGGTTTGACTCCTACTACATCTTCCCGGTCTATAGCCAATTTTTTATGGCCTCCCAAGCTGCCATGTGGTGGCCTCCAATTGGGCCACGTGTCAACCTGTGGTTGGCCACTCCACCAACCAATAAAAACACACAAATTTCAACCAATACTAAGGTGCCAATTGGCATGACCTAATTCATTGAGAAAAATTTGACCCAATCAACTGCCACATACCCTGCCCAGTCAGTGCCACATCAGCAGTACCTGCTGCTGACTGGGTTGTCCATTTTGTTGAAAGTTTGCTTGTTTGACAAAGTGGATAGAACTCATTTCTGGAGTCATACGAAGTCCGTTTTGTATGAAACGAGTTGTGCCAGATTCAGGATGACGACCACTATGTGGTCATTTAGGTTCCACACCATTCTGATGACTTTGATTTTTTAGCATAATTCTAAGCACCTGATCATTCCTCCCCACTAGAAGCCTTTTAGACCCCAAAATATCACTTTCAGTTGTCTAGCAAGTCAGGGTACAATTCCCTCACCTTTCTATTCTTTATTCATTTGTCTTTTGAAGGATTTTTTCCCTTGAGCCCCACTCGAAGATAGTTGACACTTCCTCTTTTCAATTTCCTTGTTCTTCTGTCAAGTATAGTGTCTTCTTGAAGCTCATCAAGAAATTCTGGAGAAAATTCTTCAATGGATATAATTTGAATATTCTCTCCTTGATCTTGAATCAAAGGAGGCTCATACAACATTAAGTTCTCAACATTAACAACATCATAAATTTGCATATATGAAGGCAAATCCAATCTGAAGGCATTGTTACCAATCTTTTCCAAAATTCTGAATGGACCATATCTAATTCATTTTAACTTTTTACCTTTTCCTTGGAGCCTCTCTTTGCTAATGTGAATCCAAAATTCATCACCAACTTGGAACTTGTGATCTACATGATGCTTTTCATACCTTGCTTTGTACTTGCCTTGGCTCTTTTAAAGTTGTTCTTGAACTCTTTGGTGTACCAATTGGATTTGTTCAATGAACTTTCTTGCTTTGCCTATGTCACTATAACCATCAATAGCAACATCTTTGCCAAAAATAAAATCCAAAGGAGATTTAGGCAAGTATCGCAAACATGCCTCAAATGGCAATGTTTGAGTTGAAGAGTGTTTGGCCCGATTGTAAGCATGTCGAATATAGTGCAAATGTTCATCCCACAACTTAGGATGCTTGATGCAATACCCACGAAGAAGATGTATCATTGTTATGTTCACCACCTCTTTTTGACCATCTGTTTGTGGATGAAAAGTTGTACTCTTTTTCAATTTGGTGTCCATGAATCCCCACAAGCTTGACCAAAAATTCCCAACAAAGCAAGAATCTCTATCACTAACAATGGATGTGGGAAATCCCAAATGCACCCATACATTTTGAAAGAATAAATGAGTAGTCTGTTTAGTTGTAACTTGCTTTTTTACATGGCATCAAAATACACATTTTTCTAAACCTATCCACAACTACATACAAATAATCATGACCTCTTTTTGACAATGTAAGACCTCCTACAAAATCCATAGAAACACTCTCCCATGGTCGTGAAGGAATTGGAAGTGGTGTGTACAATCCTAACTTCCTATTTCTAGGCTTATTGACTGCACATAATGAACCTTCTTTAATAAAATGTGACACGCTTTCAAGCATACGAGGCCAATAAAAATACCTTCGTAGATGTGCCACCACCTTACTTACACCAAAATGACCAGCAATAAGAGAAGTTTGTGCCTCTCTTATGATGTTAACTCTTTCTCCCCGTGGAATACAAAGCTTGCTAATATGGTACAACAAGATATCATGCAAATGATAATTCAATTCCTCTACTTGGTTACCTAGACCCAAGCTTGCATAAAGCTCTTGAAAGTCATTGTCTAATGCATATTGATTAATATAACTTTCATGCAAAACATAATTATGGTTGAGTAAAGTAGTTGCAATAACAATAGGCCTAGAAAGCATATCAACAACTTTATTATAGATACCTTTCTTATACCTGATTACCAAGTGGAATTGTTGAAGAAAACCCATCCATCGGAAGTGCCTTTATTACTGCAACTATGATTGAGATTGCAAGTATTGAAATGGTTGATGATTAATTTGAATGATTTTTTCCTTACCCATCAAGTAGTGTTTCCACTTTTTCACACTTTGCACCAATGCATACAATTCCTTGTCATATGTAGGATAGTTAATCACTACACCATTAAAATTTTCTGAATGAAAACAGATAGGCTTACCATGTTGCATGAGGACTATACCCATGATGTTGTCACTAGCATCAGTCTGAATCTCAAATGACCATCTCAAGTCTGGAAGTGAAAGTATTGGAGCTGAACTAAGATTTCCCTTCAATGCATCAAAGGCCTTTTGCTATTTTCCTCCCCATGTAATTTTGTTCAATGCATGGAAGTCCACACACATGTGCCATGTTCCATCCTTCTTTGGCACCAAGACTATAGGTGAACCACATGGCAAGGAAGATGGCCTAATGATCCCTTTATCTAACAACTCTTGAATTTTCTTTTTAATTTCTACACTTTCAATCACTAACATCTTGTACATGCCAATGTTAGTATCTAGTCAATTTAGTGTCCTAAATTTCTCTACATAAATTATCAATCCGAGTATCGTAAAATGATGAAGTGTGGTGCACTATATGTGCTTAGTTAACCTTTCTCTTACTTCGTTGTTTTATAGTTTATTCTGTTTTAGGGGGTTTTGTTTCTTATTCTTTAAGGAAATTAATCTCAGTAAGAAAAGCTATGCTTCTAGGTGAAAATATTTAAATGTTAATGGTCAACTAAATCTAATGACTTTCAATGTTAAAATCTAATTTATAAAGAAAGGAGAAAAGGAAATGAACATTAGATAAAAACAAATCAAACTTTGAACAGTTAGATTAATCTAAGCTGACAAAATGTCTATGAAATGAAAGCAAAAATGATAACAGTTAAATGAAGTGTTTTATCACTTTGTTATACAATTTTGGAAGAACTACCTCCTTGTGATAGCATTTTTGAGGGACTCCATACTTCATTGTTTTAAAACTGAAAATAAAATTTAAATGAAAGGCTAAGACTGAAAGTTAAATTGCAACTAATCTACTATAACAGCTATGAAGTGTTTTATCACTGTTATACAATTTTGGGAAACTACCTCCTTGTGATAGAATTTTGAGGGATCCAATACTTCATTGTTCTAAGAAAAAGTAAACATAAAAATGCAGAGAAAGACTCATTCATAAATGAAATACTTCACCACTTAGTGAACCAAGGGTTTTCGGAAATGTTCTCTTACAACATGAGTTATTAAACTATGGAAAACAAATACAAAACATGTAAAGGAAAACTAATCTATTGTGTGCTCTAATGCTCCAAGCACCAATTGGAAAATACTTTCTTGGACTATTTTGCTAAGCATAGATTACACAGTTAGATAAATCTACAATGAACCAGCTAAACACACCTGCATGAATTAAACTTGCATGAATGGAAAATCTAAACTTGAAAACTTGAAAACAATAAAATGACATATTTGAATGAAATCAAAGAAAAACTACAAAATACAATCTACTCTATCTTACATTCTAATATGCTCCATAACATCTACTTCACATCTCTTTCCATGTTGAGAACATCAAAGCTTTATTCAAATTCTTCAAAATTATAAAAGTTTACAAAGCTCTCCAAATCTTTCCAAAACTAAAAATCTACCGAATGAAGGAGAGAGATCTCCTATTTATACAAAAATATGAGAAGTCATCTCATTAATGAGAGTCCATGAATCTCTCTCTACACCTCTAGAGTTCTAATCAAAATAGGAAATGATAAGACACATGTCTTCTTAGAGTTCAATACAAATAGGAAATGTGACACATATGCTCATGATCCCATGATCCTTTCCACTCAAATTCGAATTTGACCTTAAGGTGTCACATAAAGGTCTTCTAGAAGCCTCCTTTTAACCTACACATGTCAACAATCTCAACCCACTTGTTAGGTATTATCATATGCACATTATTTTCTAATTTTTAATCACAAATTCACTTAAAAAGGCTAAGAACTAGCATTTGCACCAAATGTTGCAAAGGAAACGCCGTAAGGCATAAATTGAATTACGCAAATACAACAAAAAAATACTTTGATAAAGAATAAAAATATATTGAATTCTCACATCAATGTCCCATTAACTGGAAACACTTAGTAGACATATCTATCAACATTAGGATTACACAGAATGATCAGGAAATTTCTCATATACAAACAACACCTTCCACAACAAGTAGACATATCTATCAACATTAGGATTGCACACCATGATCAGGAAATTTCCCATATACAAACAACACCTTCCACAACAACCTTTTCTCACATCCACATTTTAAAAAATGCCTTGAAATGTAATGCAGGGCATCTTGCCACGCTTGGACAATATTTAACCAATGCTCGCTTTTATTACGCTCAAATGCCTGAGCATTTTGGCACCACTTGCTATAATAACCAAACATAAACCATCTACTGTTGTAAAACTAAGATCCAAAATTTTCATATTAGTACAGAGACTCATTGAAAAGAAGGGATGTATAGTGAAGGAAATAGGAATGGCAGCAGTAGGAAAGATTGGCGATATGAAGAAGAAACCACCTTATCCCATGCTCCCACTCCTCCAAATTTTAATCCACATAATACGTGCCTTGTCTTCTCAAAACAAACTAGGAAAAGAGGGCTTCTCCAATGAAACATGATAAGCTGGTGGCATATGGAAGAAGAACATAGATGAAGAGAGATGTGATATGTTATATGATGTAGATGTTGTCTAGTTTGGAACTGTTCCTTTGCAACATAAATTATTGCATAAAAAAATAGGTGATAAACTAATTTAACTTTACAAGAGGCTTACCTAGGCCTACATGAATGGAGACCCTCAATTTCATGAGGTATCTGCCCTATGAGCATATTATATGATAGGGCTAGTTGTAGAACATTTCCCAAGAGTTGCATTTATACTACTCGATAATTGGTTCAGAGCACGATTTAATTTTTCTAGTTGTTGGAGGTGGCCAACGGATTTCGAGATTATTCCAAAGAGATTATAATTATTATGTTTAAATATTTATTATTTTTATGATGAAATTGAGATTGATATGTTTAATTTAGAAGGGATTGTATAATTAGGCATTTCTGATCTGGAGAAATCTATGCTCTCAGTTGTGCTTAGTGGTTCACCTCTCATACCTCTCCAAGCACTTATAATGCTTAACTTTGAAGGAAGCACATCAAAACAAATGCTAAGTATTAATTGCTAAAACTAAATTGCAAAGAGTTTTTTCTAGCGACAAACCTCTCAAGGGCCATTTTGCCGACATAAGGAAGCAATTTGTAGTGGCTAACCTTCTAGGCCAGTTATAATGTTGTCTAACATATTACAAAAGGAAATTTTAAAAGGATACATAGTATTAA
Source organism: Pinus taeda (assembly GCA_000404065.3). NCBI lineage: Eukaryota > Viridiplantae > Streptophyta > Pinopsida > Pinales > Pinaceae > Pinus > Pinus taeda. The sequence goes on from APFE030681979.1 coordinate 22,517, forward strand.
TTTCCTAGCTAAACAATATAAAAGTTGGTAAATTTATGTTTGTAAAAGTTGACATACATCGCAAACCCAGGACAAATTAGTTTGTGTTAATGCCAAATGTAAAATCTACTTGCAAGTGCAAAGGCTACAAATGAATTCTACCAAATAAATTATTCTAAGAAAAAAATATTATATTGTCAATTATGTTTAATATTCCTTATTCTAGTTGTGCTCCCTAATTGACAAAGACATTGAATTCCTTATTTAGGTTTCTCTTGACGTGGAAGAATTCAATATGATCACATTTGTCCGTAGCTAGCATTATTCGATGTAGATCTATGTGGAGTAACTACTCATTATTTACTTGAAGTTTAATCACTTGTTGGATGACTATCATAGAGTCTCCAAAAAGTGATAATTGGTGAAGACTTCTAGACGAAGCCATTTTCAAAACCCTCCAAAGCACAAGAAATTCAACTTGATTATTTGTTGAGATTTTTAGCACCTAGAAAAATTGAATCACTCTTTCTTCTTGGGGGCCAAATGATATGGATAATGTTACATGATATGTATATGAGGTAAATATATAGGGTATATTGTGCATTATCAAACTCATTAATATATATGGTCATGCCACATAGTGTGACAAATGAGAAGAAAATGATCCTTTGGGAACTAATAAGGATGTTGGCAACCAAAGAGAGGTTGAAGTTTAACAACAACTAAGGTGAAGAGATATTAAATTATAATTCCATATTTAAAATATAATTTTAATTCTATATTTGCTAACAAGCTAAATTGCATGATAATTAACAATAAACTATATTCAAATGTATGTAGAGATGGATGGTATGAAAGATCTTTCAAAGAAATTTGAATATTTTCTTCTTCTTTTTAAGAATTCGTTTGTAGGTAATTTCTGTACAGGGTTAAAACCTACAGTTTTCTATTAATCAAGGAATTAGGGCATGGAGATATGAGATGCCTGAGTAACTAGTGTTTTGAGGGCAACAACTTTCTACTCATAGTGATGTTGGGATTAGTCAAGAAGGTATATGTATGTATGAGTCTTCTTTCTGTAAATGTGATGTGTAAGGGAAAAAAGGACATCGAGGAGGGAAAGGGAATTATTCTTCTCTTGGATTTCCATGGTAAATTGGATGTGAGGATAGTCATTAAGATGGGTAAGGAAAGAGTCCAAAGCAAGGTGGCCATGAGGCCAAATTAGAAAGGTGTCGTCCACAAAAGGAATACAAAATTTGGGTTTAAGGGGAGAGGAATTCAAGGTGGTCTTTTCATATTGTTCCATATTTAGGAGGTTGACAACCACTAGAGATGGAGAGGAGCCCATGAAAGTTTCTTCAGTTTGTTCATAGCAACCTCCTTTGAAAGAGAAAAAAGGCAAGCAGATAAAGGCAATTCCTCCATTGTCATGGACACACTAGCCCATGAATCTAAACTTCTTAATCCTCTTTTCACCATCACCTTATAAAACCCTCTCCAAAGCCACATTACCTTTTTCACCTTCACGATTACAAAAACCATTAAATTCTTCTCCATTAACCATTCTTTCCAAAAACATCTTGTCACCCACAATCCCTAGATCCCTATAATATCTAGGCAACCTAGATTACACAATAAAGATATCGCTCTGGCCCACAGTGAGTACTATTGTAACCCCCACCCATGCTCTTACTAAGTTCCTTACCAACAAACTCCAAATCTTTGTTGGTTGACCCATCCCTTTATTAAAGATTCTACTAATTTCATCTAAAAACAAACCTTTTCATCTCAATGATAATTATGTAATGGTTAGTTTTGATGTGGTATCTTTATTTACCAAAATTCTTGCCCTTAAGGCCCTTAGCGTTATATTTTATCTTGTGGATCAAGAAACCCTTAACCTCATCAATCCTTTGTATTTCCTTCACTTTTCTCTCTTTCAAAGGAGTATGCTATGAAAAAATTGAAGGAACCACCATGGGGTCCTTTCTTTCCTTGGTGGTGTCCAACCTCTTTATGGTTTGATGGTGAGGTCCAAGTTTGTACTATAAAATGAAATGTTTTAGTTTCTCAAAATTCTTTTAAACTACTATAATTTGTCAAAGGCATGAAATCTAACTTAAACTCTTGCCATGTTAGTTATCAAGTATACATGAGGCCATTTTGCATTTCAATTTGTTTCTATTTCAAAAGTGAAAACTATCCATTATTCTATATGCGAGGTCCTAAGCTGTGTCTTTAGTGAGCTACTTTAAAACCTCAAGTCCTTTGTTATTTGTTGTTGGACTTGTCAATCAATTTGCTTTTATTTTTAAGCCCAACCCCAAATGGTCCATTTCCAAATTGAAAAATATTGTATTTGTTCCTTACTATGATGAAACGTCTAAGAGTATCCGTAATGATTTCTCTATTCTAGTGTCATGGAGAAATCTGAATTTTTATGTAGGCATAAACATGACCTTGGTTACAAAATACCCATCTAGCAATTTGCAAAAGTCTATGAAAATTGGAGATCGTAGAAACTCAAGTCTCCAATGAAGCCAAAGTCAATGAAAATTGGAAATGGTAGAAACTCAAGTCTCTAATGAAGCCAAAAGACCTGACATGGTTGACACTAAAAAACAAGCTCCTTAACCAAGACAATCTACACACGAGGTGGTCATGTGAGAAACAAGCTCCTTAACCGAGACACTCTACAAAGGAGGTGGTCATGTCAAAAAAAAAAGCATGATTTTACTTTGAAGAAAAATGTGAGAAGTTTAAACCATCTCTTTAGGAATGGTGCTTGCTCCATTCTTAACCGTTGAAGGATTAAACCATCTCTTTAAGAATGGTGCTTGCTCCATTCTTAACGGTTGAAGGATTACCTAGACTAGGCTATAAAATTAGGAGTTTTTTTACCACCATTAAAAATTTAATATTGAATATATCTCCAACATAATTTTTTTAAATATCTTTACATGTTTTATAAGTTCACCATATTAGATATAAAAATTAAAAATTAAATCTAAGTGAGGAAGAAAGTAAAAGATTTAATCACTACCGAATTAATATAATATATTACTTATTTAATATAATATATATCTACTTATTTATATATATATATATATATATAATATATAATATATATATATATATATATATATTATATATAAATATCATAAATATATTATAATATATATATAGATATATATATATATTATATATATTATATATATATATATATATATTATATACTATATATATATATATAATATATATGAGAAAGTTCACACGAGTTTAAAAAACAAACAAAAAGGACTCGAACAAGCTAGTTACGGCTCTGATTGCTTATTTGAGTGTCTTTCAGCTCACTACAAGTGTAATCCTTGGTATTATATAAACATCATTTATAGGGCTCTCGAATCCTATACGCTCATGAATCATGCAAATATTGAATTTGTGTAACAACACACTTGGCAGCCCTAAAATTATTTTGCAGAGAAACTTCTTTGTTGTTTAAATTAGTTGTCCTACCCCAAAATAAAGATAGTCTGAGATAAGATTCCTGGATCTCCCTCTTCAATATAGTCATTAAAAGAACAAAGAAAAATGACTCCTTAAATGAAGGTTTCTTTCGGAAGGCTTTTCAAGATTAGTATAATTTTTTACTGTCCAAAGTCGAACATCAAAATGCCACCATACCACTACACTTACCAGAGAGAACAACAAACTAAAATATTCAATTTTGCTTGTTTTGAAAGGACGAATGCCTTTTTACAACTTTCTCTACCAATAATATTTATATTTCTGAAGTTAGAGGGTTATATAAGTTACTTTGAAAGGACGAATGCCTTTTTACAACTTTCTCTACCAATCATATTTATATTTTTGATGTTAGAGGGTTATATAAGTTACTTATAATATCAGACATATAGTCAAGCATACCATCGCATAAGACCTTAAAACCCTATAAGAGGTCAAACTGAGACAAATACCCGAGATGAAATCGAAGAACAATTCAGAATTGTATTTATTTCAAAGAAGATGCAGTAATGTACGCATCCATAGAGGAGATCACATTAAACAGGAACCAACGCATCCATAGAGGAGATCACATTAAAGAGAAACCAAATCCTCGTGGATGGGGAATGGAATTAATGAAGCCTATTTGTGGAACCAAGCAACAAATGAAAATCTACTCATGTTTCCATATTCATGTACATTTGTTGAAAAGTAACCAGTTTAATCACTGGAAAGCGATTAGAAGAAAGGTTGAAAACACAAAAATAAAGCATGATGGAGGCAAAAATTAAATAAGGTTGGCAGCTGCACCATGGCCCTGAAATTCAGAGAATCGGTGTTGAAAAACATCATTGGCGCTCTCCTGGAGGCTCTGGATCGCTTCTTTCCCACCTTGGCGGTTCCACCGCCATTCACAGACAAAATCTCCGAGGGACCCCATAGCTCTATGATCGTCACCGGGGTATTGTTTCTGGGTGCTTGAAGTCTGAGTGAAAATAGACTTGTATACTAGGACCCCACATTCAACTCAGCCTGGGAATCACCTCGCTGGAAATGTGACTTGACAGTAGAGTTATAACTGAGTGATTACATGAAGAATTGACCTGTAATTCTCAAAAGGGAAGACATCCCAGTCAACTAGTTCAGGAAAATAAATCCAATCCATATAGTAAAGAGTGGTTCAGTTGAGAGAACCATCTAATAGATATCCAAATTCAACAAATCTATGCTCTTCATCACCAAGAAGGGTGTGAAACATCTAAGACTTGAAAAGAGAAACAAATACTTGACAATAATTGTTTTTACATACACCTTGAATTTGTTTGTTTCCCCTTGTACCAAAATTACTATATAGCTGCAAAATTGTCCTGACCTACAATTTGGACTCATCTTGATATAAAACTATCTTGGACCAATCAGAAATCATAATATAATGTTATACAGATTATTTCTTAATATGTGTTTGTGCTTTCAAACTTTTAAATTTCAAACATACTAAGCAATCAGATTTCTCATATTATAATCTAGAAAATATAAATCCACGGAGTGCTCCAGTTTCGAATTGCAGACCTGTCCGAAGAGTTTGGATTCTTCTTCAGCGAAGGCTGAGCTGCGGGCTTCTCCGGTGCTGGGCAGGTGCTCACCTCCTCCTGCTCGGAGTCGGATGGGGAGGCAGAAGGAGAGAAGAGCGCTGGCGTCCGACACAGTTTACGCACCCAGAAACAATGCCCCAGTGACGATCACAGAGCTGTTGCTGCTATCACGTGAGCGAGAGGATTTTCTCTGGCCGTTGCAAAAGAAGCCATGTCTTCACGACAGATCAAACAAAGACATATAAAAACCTTGTGCAAAATACCCAATCTAAATAAAAATTCGAAACCCTGGAATCGCATGCGTCCGGACGTTGTGGGATTAGAAATCTTTAAATGACATGACATCTATCTGTCAGAGCAAAATATATGATTAAGCTTTTCTTTTCGTATGGATCGTTGCGCTTCGCATGGCTCAATTCAAATCAATGGATAACGATTACTCAATCGTCTAACAACGAAATCGAATGGCACATATTTTGACATGACAGCAATTTGGGGAGTTCATTTCAGAGGGAAACACTTTCGAATGGCACATATTTTGACACAACAACAGTTTGGGGAGTTCATTTCAGAGAGAAACACTTTACAGTATAATAATGTAATTTTATATTTATATTAATAATTTTTTCATTTTTAAACTTACAACTATATATATTGTAAATTTATATTTCTATAGCAATTTTCTTTTCGTTGTGAATTAAAGCTATTTCTTAATAGATTTTTTAGAATCCACACTAAGAAGTCTAAATCTCTACAACATACTGCGACTGGCTACCAAAAACTAAAGGGTCACATGCATGGCCAAAAAATAACTATTTCCAAAGCCCAAATTAAGGCTATATCTTAATAGATGTTTTAGAATCCTCACTAAATGTAATTCTCTGCAACACACTGCCACTGGCTACCAAAATCTAAAGAGTCACATGCATGGCCAAAAAATAAATATTCCCAAAGCGCAATTTACAGCAAGTTCGACCCCGACCCCGGATTTGTTTAGATAGATGATGGACGAGGTCAGTATATGGATTCGATAGATGATGGACGAGGTCAATATATGGATTCGAAGGACAGGTGGTTCTTTTCAGTTTTGTAAAGGTGAACTCAAATAGTTGGCCTATGTAATTACATATGTTTGATAATGCTTCAGATTAACAATATTCTAACTTCATCCAACCTCAACATTTTTATTTATGGATTTGATATTCGAAGTAGTATTCCAATATATTAATTCTTCTTATAATTAATAAGAGGAATGATATTAATTTAAAATAATGTTATTATAATTAATAATAAGAATGCTATTAATTTAAAATAATCTTACTAATAATATTATTAGTAGTCTAAGATATTTTATAATTATTTTAATTTCATATTTGATTGGATTTCTCTATTTATCTTTAATTTAAACTTTTAATAATATTTTATAAAAAATATTTTATATTTCAGTAAACTAATTTCAAAAAAATACATTCTTTTGGTTAAGGTGAAAGTGAAATTTCAATCAGCATCTGAGACAACGACGTAAACTGTGATATAACCTTGACTCAAAAAGCTTTACAAATTGCGGCGCCTGCAATAAAGAAATGCCAAAGTATTGACCTTTGAAGATAATTTTTTTGGAATTTGACGGATGCTTTTGTGGACCAGGAGAGCTCAAAGTCTCCCCGATTGCTTATTTCAAACAACTTAATTGTAAGTGTTGTTGCAAAAGCTGGCCATGATGCTGACATTTTTGGTTTGTTATTTCCAAGGATGGAAATGGTTGTATCTCCAGCATTGCATTAAGAAGCTTGAGGTCCCTTACTCGTGACCTAGTTAGAGGCAGTTTCTATGTCATCCACCTTAATTTGATTTTGAGGGACCATTACTTGAGAATTGGGAAGTTGTTGCAATAAGTTTTTGTCGGTTGAGATGTTGCTGTCCTTAACCTTCCCCCACAGAACAACGTATAGCCCTATGACAATCAGAGATCCTCCCAAGACGCTGTATTCAGTGGACAAGTGCAGTTAATTAGCGTCTTGAAACATCCTATATACAAAAACGATTAATACCGATTTCAATTTCAGTTCACGAGAATTCAGATGCGAACCTGCCCAAAAAGTTGTTCTCAGATAGAATGATAGATCCCATAATGGCAACGATTATCATACTCAATGGACTGAATGCCGTGGCAAATACAGGTCCTTTCACGCTCATGCATAACCCTTGCACGTAATATGCAATTGCTGACCCCACCACTCCCTGCACGCAGCAAGATTAATAGTTGGATTTTGTAACTTTAATGTACCTTTATACCAATTTCTAATCATTGAACCCAAACTTGAAGGAAAAGATTTCAGCTAACTATTATTCTCGACGAAAGAAAAGAGGCAAACACACAGAGTAGACTGCAATGAGAAGATTGATGTCCCATCCTAACGCCCACTGCGAAGGTTCACGTACTAAAACTACGCTGAGAACTGTTGCCTGTAATGTTCCCAGAAAACATATTAAAGTGGCAAGGGATAGTTGAGCAGAATATCTCCTCAGTACTGCAGCCTGCATATTCAAGTTCGTTAGTTTCAAGATGATCAATAATTTATATATATATTTGGATAGACAAACATATCATGTTGAAATGATCACCTGCAGGATAAACAAGGCTGACCAAGCAAGAGTGGCAGCAACTATCAGAAAGGAACCTGTGATCCACGCTTTGCTATCGGTGGAAGCTGTTGCAGTCTGGGTATCTTTAGCTGATTGATGATGTGGAGACCAAAACATGCGAACAATAGGACCTGTGGACCAATCAGAAATCACAAATATAATGTTATACAGATTATTTCTTAATGTGTGTTTGTGCTTTCAGACTTTTAAATTTCAACCATACTAAGCAATAAGATTTCTCATATTATAATCTAGAAAATATAAATTGACGGGGTGCTCCAGTTTCGAACTGCAGACCTGTCCGAAGAGTTTGGATTCTTCTTCAGCGAAGGCTGAGCTGCGGGCTTCTCCGGTACTGGGCAGGTGCTCACCTCCTCCTGCTCGGAGTCGGACGGGGAGGCAGAAGGAGAGAAGAGCGCTGGCGTCCGGCACAGTTTACGCACCCAGAAAAAATGCCCCGGTGACGATCACAGAGCTGCTGCTGCTATCAACAGATCAAACAAAGACATATAAAAACCTTGTGCAAAATACCCAACCTAAATAAAAATTCGAAACCCTGGAATCGCATGCGTCGGGACGTTGTGGGATTAGAAATCTTTAAATGACATGACATCTATCTGTCAGAATATATGATTAAGCTTTTCTTTTCATATGGATCGTTGCGCTTCGCATGGCTCAATTCAAATCAACGGCTAACTATTACTCAATCGTCTAACAATGAAATCGAATGGCACATCTTTTGACACGACAGCAGCTGGGGGAGTTCATTTCAGAGGGAAACGCCTTACGGCGTAATTAATAAAGTTTGGACAAACATAAATGTGACCCAATGATAATAAAAGTAAGATGAATGTAGTGACATGGTAGTGAAGTGGAGGTGATATAATGGACATAATAGTGAAAGTGTAATGGAAATGAATGACAATTTCAAGACCCAACATACCCCCCAACTGAAGCTATTGCATGTCCTCATGCAATATATATTACATTATTAATTCTTTTGATCTTTGAGCTTTGGCTTAACTTTGCATCATATCGTTTGATAACTTCATACTTCTACAAAGTGTTTTACTTGAATTGCAACATGGTTGGTTCTTGTGTTACAACCATATTTTGTTGTTTCATTCTATTTTGATCTTTGAAATTTGCATAATGATAATTTGTTTATTGTTGCAAAGTATATTTTTATTGGATTGCATGATGGTTGGTTCTTGTGTGAGAACCATGATTGTGTTTGTATCATATTATCCTTTAAGCACTTTTGAAAAGCCATTATATGATCATATTAATAATATAATAGTTAATATATTTTGGAAGTATGTGGGCTTGTGAATATGATATTAATATGGAAAGATATGAATATGAATGTATTCCCCGTCCCCCCCCCTCCCCCAACTGATGGTATTGGCAATTTTATGAAATCAGGAAAAGAAATGTTTTTCCAACAATTATCATTCTAGCTTTTTATGGAATTATATGGTCAAAAGTTAGAAAATGATGTACCTTAACTTACCCTTTGAAATGGATGAGTTGTATGTGTGGTGGCTACAAAATTCTAATTATAATCTTCTTCAAGTGGCTGGACAAAAAGAGTCATGGATAAAAGAGTCAAGATGACTTTTTATTTCTTCTACTAAAACTCGTTGAATCTGCTCCAAAATGCTGAAAATAATAGTCTTCATGTCTTCAAAACTCATTGACACCATTCCTACTATGTGAAGAGATGTTCTGATGTCGAACATAGCAGGAATTTGTTGACTTAGTGGCCATTAATGGATGCCACTAGTCAACACGAAAACTCTCACCATTGATGACAATGAGAGTCAAGATGCCCAGACACATCTTGCTAGGTATGAATAAATTTTCCGATGTCGAGTCACCTAGAAGATCCGATAAACAAGGGACATTATTGTATTCACATTGTTTGTCGGCATGAGGACTTGCCATTAAGGCATGCAAGCCTCAAGGTGTTTTTGCAAGGAATTTAGACTCAAAGGACTATGGACTCAATAATTTTCTTTCAAGTAGAGTTTATTTGCGAAATGAAAATGACAGGAAATGAAAAATCAAAATGGAAGATGGCAATGGAAAGTAGTAATGGCGATGGGCAATAAGCATGTAAATGAGCCTCTTGCTTTTATTTGTGGATTAGGAGTGGACAAAAAGTAATGGGAAGTGAATGTAAATGGAAAATATGAAGGGAAATGAAGTGAATGGTTTATTATGAAGTATGGATGTAATGGAGACAATAGTATTTGAAAAAAAAAATCAAGTGTTTGGATCTGATTTTGCATTAGCATGTTCCTTATTTGTTTTTGATCATCCTCTTATGAAACAAATTGGTCTCTTAAGACAGACACTATTCACTTGTAGTCATTTGTCCTTCCTCCTAGACCTGCAAAAAAAACTAATACTTCTTCTGCAATGGAATGTAATATTATCAAAGGAGAGAGGTGATCAATCTCTCTAGTTATGATATTTACACACAAAACTAAGAATTCGTATTAATGAAACAAGTTCACAAAGGAAAACCAAAAGAATTTATACCTGCTTCAAAATTAGTGCCTCAAGTTGAAGGTTGTTTCTTTTCAGCAATTTATTTCATTATTTACTATTTCAAACTCTCATGATGGATTTCTCATTGCGAATATCTCGTCGATATCTTTGCAACAACACTTGAATCATCAAAATCTGATTTCGTATGAGAAAGTTAGGCTGATTTGAACAGTGAGGTTTTTCAGTTGCAAAATTGATGTTTAGCTGCGGAACAACTTTAGCTGCGGAATGTGCACAGTTTCTGTAGCTAAAAATCTTGAACAGAAAGTTAGCCATTCATTTTTCATCATTATTCTAAAATTAATCAATACCTTTCAAAAAAATCAGCAAATAGCCTACTTATTTCAATGATTCAAAAAAAAATTATATTTTTTTTATTATTATTTTTATCTTTTCTTTTTTTTTTTCCTCGGTTCCTTTGAAACATAAACCTTATTGAATTTTGTTTGTGCAGGATGTAGATGAAGTCCATGGCCTCAGGAAACCATTTCAGATCCTTATCTCTGAGAAACATGTGCAGAACAACGTCCTGTTTGCCATAGGTTTCTTTGTTTGACTTTCCTTTGACCAGGGTCTTCTTCATCAATCTAGGCCAGATTTATAGGATACAATCCATGCTCTGATGTTTTCCAAGCTACCCATATGGTCATTTTCCTCTCTTGACACCTGTAACCTACAAAAGCGTGGAGATGGCTGCAGAACAATCGATTAGCTGTGGAACAAGGCTGCATTTCGTAGCTAAAAGACAGCCAACTAGTTTTCTTCAACATCATTTTTTCAATTGAGGATATCCTTTCATATATTTTACTCCTATAGGTTTTGTTCTTACGATGAGACCCATCACTCTTATTCTCTACTTTTCTTCAAATTTCCTTCACTGTCTGTGTGTAGAAGGCTGTGTAAATGGCAGTGGTACAACTGGTAGACAGGAACAAAAAAAAAATGACTATGGATATGGGAAGTAAAACGACTATGCATATGAGACAGAGTAGCTATACGTTCAGGGTATATGAAAAATGGAGTGGTTGTATGCATAAGATTTGTGGAAACAGAGTGTGCTTCAAGGTATGTGAGACGGAATGCCTGTGTGCGTAAAATATGTAAAAAAAAAAAAACAAAGTGAGAGTTAACAGAGTGTTTGAGAAGTTTGAATGAAAATGAAAGATCAGCAAAATGTTATGCTCTTGCCTCAGCACCACACTCAACCTCTTCATCTTCGCCACGTCTATCAATCGGGTTGTGAAGAGTTGTATCCAATTGGGATAAGTCATGTAATCAGCCATTAAACAAGTGTAACAATGAAGTGTGAGTTAAAGACGGCCATGATATTATTAGCATTAAAGGCGGGAGGCATGGCGTAAGCAGGATTGAATTCCATTGCACAATTAGTTCCCAGATCGGATTTTCCCTCTCCAAGCACGCCAAGTTAAAACAATACACTGTTCATCAATTAAAATCTGTTTTTCTTCACGCAACATGCAAAAAGAGGCTTCAGAGAACCGATAAATTCTCCCAAACCGCCATGAATTTCTTAAAACCATTGTTGGGTTATCTAACTAACCCCTTCCCCGAAAAAACCCATGTTTTAGTGTATCCTAATTTGTTTTCATTTGGCTAAATCATGCAGTTAAATTTTGACATTTTTTCAGCATCTACTCCCTAAATCTTAATCACATGTTGTCATAGATCAAACAATTCTTTGCGAGCCTTCCAACCACGGAATTTTTGTTGTATGTGCCTGACTGCAACAATCTTCTTCTCTTCACATGTTCTGCAAATGCCTTCTGAATCCTAAGGGCAGCAATCATTTTAAAAGTTTCTTCCTTGGTTAGACAATTGCCAGCTGATTCAAATGATTTTATTTTTAATTTGAATGAGTGTTCTCGAAATGCAGCTTGAATCTTCACTGTTGCCTCAATAGTAATATGAACAGCAACAAGAGAATCTCTCATACAGAGTTCATCTTCACTTAGATTCTCAAAAATTTCAAACTCTTTTAAATTAATCATTTTCCTTGGTTCATTATTATTATACAGTGTAAGTTTTGACAAGTGAATTGTCTAATCATTCATACCCTTTCTTGAAAGCCAGATCAGCAGGAGTCCAACCAAATTCCAAAAACGCAGAGTTTTTATTTTAACACAACAGTCCATACAATTCGATCTATTTTTTTAATTTTTTTAATTGTTCTTGCAGGTTTGTTTCAAAGCCAAAGCTCAAACAGGAATGTAGATTTTCTATTGAGGCCACAGTGGAAACTAGGATTGGAGATAGCCATTGGTTGTTTCCTCTTTTTTTCTCTAAAATTGTGAAATTTTTATAAAAATGATTAATGGTTCTCAATTTTAGGCAACAAAGACTTCAAGGTAAATGTATTGAAAACAAGACTTTGACTGAGGTCTTAAGCTGGTTTTTTATCGATCTGGGTTGGGTGACTAGGATAGGATCCATGTCAGGACGATTCCAGAGATGCCCATGTGGTCGGTTTCTTCATTGGATGCCTGTAACTTGCTAAACCTTGGAAATAGTTGTGGAACACACAGTTAGCTACGGAACAGGGCTGCATTCCACAACGAATTTGAAAAATCTTATTAGAACAAGACACGATGTTTTAAAGGTCACTACAAACCATAACCAGTCAATCTTGGACAGGTGAACCTATCAAAGCACTTGGATTTTTTTTCATTGAATCAAATGAAATGATTTTTTTTTTAACATAACAATTATTTTTCTAGTCCTCTAAATCACACAAAGTGCAGGAGGAGAGCATACTCGAGAGATTATTAATTTTTTTAGATGTAAAAAATAAGGTCTCCTAATTACACTTCCTTGGCAACAACGCCAAAATGTCTAGTCAATTTAGTGTCCTAAATTGCTCTACATAAATTATCAATCCAGGTATCGTAAACTGATGAAGTGTGGTGCACTATATCTGCTTAGTTAACCTTTCTCTTACTTCGTTGTTTTATAGTTTATGTTGCTTTTTGGGGTTTTGTTTCTTATGCTTTAAGGAAATTAATCTCAGAAAGAAAAGCTATGCTTCTAGGTGAAAATCTCTAAATGTTAATGGTCAACTAAATCTAATGACTTTCAATGTTAAAATCTAATTTCTAAAGAAAGGAGAAAAGGAAATAAACATTAGATAAAAACAAATCAAACTTTGAACAATTAGATTAATCTAAGCCAACAAAATATTTATGAAATGAAAGCAAAAATGATAATAGCTAAATGAAGTGTTTTATCACTTTGCTATACAATTTTGGGAGAACTACCTCCTTGTGATAGCATTTTTGAGGGACTCCATACTTCATTGTTCTAAAACTAGAAATGAAATTTAAATGAAAGGCTAAGACTGAAAATGAAATTGCAACTAATCTACTATAACAACAAAATGAAGTATTTTATCACTGCTATACAATTTTCAGAGAACTGCCTCTTTTGTGATAGCAATTTGAGGGATCCAATACTTCATTGTTCTAAGAAAAAATAAACATAAAAATGCAAAGAAAAGATCATTCATAAATGAAATACTTCACCACTTAGTGAACCAAGGATTTTCTGAAATATTCACTCACAACATGAGTTATTAAACTATGGAAAGAAAATACAAAACATGTAAAGGAAAACTAATCTATTGTGTGTTCTAATTCTCCAAGCACCAATTGGAAAATACTTTCTTGACTATTTTGCTAAGCATAGATTACACAGTTAGATAAATCTACAATCAACCGAGTGAACACACCTACATGAATTAAACTTGCATGAATGGAAAATCTAAACTTGAAAACTTGAAAACAATAAAATGACATACTTGAATGAAATCAAAGCAAAACTACAAAATACAATCTACTCTACTTTACATTCTAATATGCTCCATGACATCTACTTCACATCTCCTTCCATATTGAGAACATCAAAGCTTTATTCAAATTCTTCAAAATTACAAAAGTTTACAAAGCTATCAAAAACTTTTCAAAACTAAAAAGCTACCAAATGAAGGAGAGAGATCTCCTATTTATACAAAAAGATAAGAAGTCATCTCATTAATGAGAGTCAATTAATATCTCCATATACCTCTAGAGTTCTAATCAAAATAAGAAATAATAAGACACATGTATTCTTAGAGTTTCAATACAAATAGGAAATGTGACACATATCCTCGTGATTCCATGATCCTCTCCACTCAAATTCGAATTTGACCTTAGGGTGTCACATAAAGGTCTTCTAGAAGCCTCCTTTTAACCTACACATGTCAACAATCTCAACCCACTTGTTAGGTATAAGCATATGCACATTATTTTCTAATTTTTAATCACAAACTCACTTAAAAAGGCTAAGAATTAACAAAGTTTGGAAAAACATAAATGTGACCCAATGATAATTAAAATTAGATGAATGTAGTGACATGGTAGTGAAATGGAGGTGATATAATGAACATAATAGTGAAATTGCAATGGAAATGAATAAAAATTTCAAGACCCAACATACCCCCCAACTGAAGCTATTGCATATCCTCATGCAAATATATTACATTAATTCTTTTGATCCTTGAGCTTTGGCTTAACTTTGCATGATATCGTTTGATAACTTTATACTTCTACAAAGTGTTTTACTTGAATTGCAACATGGTTGGTTTTTGTGTTACAACCATATTTTGTTGTTGCATTCTATTTTTATCTTTGGACTTTGCATAATGATAATTTGATTATTGTTGCAAAGTATATCTTTATTGGATTGCATGATGGTTGGTTCTTGTGTGACAACCATGATTGTGTTTGTATCAAATTAAACTTTAAGCACTTTTGAAAAGCCATTGTATGCTCATAATAATAATGTAATAGCTAATATATTTTGGAAGTATGTGGGCTTGTGAATATGATATGAACATGGAAAGATATGAATATGAATGTATTCCTCCCCCCAACTGATGGTATTGGCAATTTTATGAAATAAGGAAGAGAAATGTTTTTCCAACAATTATCATTCTAGCTTTTTATGGAATTCTATGGTCAAAAGTTAGAAAATGACGTATCTTAACTTACCCTTTGAAATGGATGAGTTGTATGTGTGGTGGCTACAAAATTCTGATCATAATCTTCTTCAAGTGGTTGGACAAAAAGAGTCATGGATAAAAGAGTTAAGATAAATTTTTATTTCTTCTACTAAAACTTGTTGAATCTGCTCCAAAATGCTGAAAATAATAGTCTTCATGTCTTCAAAACTCATTGGCACAATTCCTACTATGTGAAGAGATGTTCTGATGTCGAACATAGCAAGAATTTGTTGAATTTGTGGCCATTAATAGATTTCACTAGTCAACACAAGAACTCTCACCATTGGTGACAATGAGAGTCAAGATGCCCAAACACATCTTGCTAAGTACGAATAAATTTTCCGATGTCGAGTCAGCTAGAAGATCCGATGAATAAAGGACATTAATGTATTTTCATTGTTTATCGGCATGAGCACTTGCCATTAAGGCATGCAAACCTCAAGGTGTTTTGGCAAGGAATTTAGACTCAAAGGACTATGGAATCAATAATTTGCATTGAAGCAAGGTTTATTTGTGAAATGAAAATGACAGGAAAGCGAAAATGAAAATGGAAGATGAAAGTAGTAAGCGCAATGGGAAATAAGCATGTAACTTAGCCTTTTGCTTTAATTTGTGGGTTAGGAGTGGACAAAAAATAATGGAAAGTGAATGTAAATGGAAAATATGAAGGGAAATGAGATTAATGGTTTATTATGAAGTGTGGATGTAATGGAGAGAATAGTATCTGAAAGCTTTTTTGAAGTGTTTGGATCTAATTTTGCATTAGCATGTTTCTTCTTTGTTCTTGATCATCCTCTTATGAAACAAATTGGTTTCTTAAGAGAGACACTATTCACTTGTAGTCATTTGTTCTTCCTCCTAGAACCTGCAAAAAAAAACTAATACTTTTTCTGCAATGAAATGCAAGATTATAAAAGGAGAGAGGTGATCAATCTCTCTAGTTATGATATTTACACACAAAACTAAAAATTTGTATTAATGAAACAAGTTCACAAAGGAAAACCAAAAGAATTTATACCTGCTTCGGAATTAGTGCCTCAAGTTGAATGTTGTTTCTTTTCAGCAATTTATTTCATTATTTATTGTTTCAAACTCCCATGATGGATTTCTCATTGTGTAGATCTCATCAATATCTTTCCAATGACACTTGAATCATCGAAATTTGATTTCATATGAGAAAGTTAGGTTGATTTGAACAGTGAGGTTTTTCAGTTGCAAAATTGATGTTTAGCTGCGGAATGACTTTAGCTGCGGAACCTTCACAGTTTCTGTAGCTAAAAATCTTGAACAGAAAGTTAGCCATTCATTTTTCATCATCAGTCCAAAATTAATCAATACCTTTTAGAAAAATGAGCAAATAGCCTACTTATTTCATTGATTCAAAAAAAATTATTTATTTTTTAATTTTTATTTTTCACTTTTCTTTTCTTTTTCCTTGGTTGCTTGGAAACATAAGCCTTATTGAATTTTTTTGTGCAAGAGGCAGATGAAGTCCCCTCGCGAAACCACTTCGGATCGTTATCTCTGAGAAACATGTGCAGAACAATGTCATGTTTGCCATAGGTTTCTTTGTTTGACTTTCCTTTGACTAGGGTCTTCTTCATCAATCTAGGCCAGATGGATAGGATACAATCCATGCTCTAATGTTTTCTAAGCTACCCATATGGTCCTTTTCCTCTCTTGACACCTGTAACCTACAAAAGCATGGAGATGGTTGCGAAATAGCCTATTAGTCATGGAACAAGGTTGCGTTCCATAGCTAAAAGACAACCAACCAGTTTTCTTCAGCATATTTTTTTCAACTGAGGATATCCTTTCATATATTTTACTCCTATAGGTTTTGTTCTTACGATGATAACCATCACTCCTATTCTCTTCTTTTCTTCAAATTTCCTTCACTGTCTGTGTGTAGAAGATTGTGTAAATGGCAGTGGTACAACTGGTATACAAGAACAAAAAAAAGGACTATGGATATGGGAAGTAAAATGACTATTCATATGAGATAGAGTGGCTATACATTCAGGGTATATCAAAAACGAAGTGGTTGTATGCATAATATTTGTGGAAACAGAGTGTGCTTCAAGGTATGGGAGACAGAATGCCTATATGCGTAAAATATGTAAAAAAAACAGAGTGAGAGTTAACAAAGTGTTGGAGAAGTTTGGTTGAAAATGAAAGATCAGCAAAATTTTCTTCTCCTACCTTAGCACCACACTCAACTTCTTCATCTTCGCCATGTCTATCAATCAGGTTGTGAAGAGCCGTATCCAATTGGGATAAGTCATGTAATGAGCTGTTAAACAAGTGTAATAGTGAAGTACGAGTTAAAGACGACCATGAGATTGTTAGCATTAAATGAGGGAGGCATGGAGTAAGCAGGATTGAATGTCACCACACAATTAGTTCCCAAATCGGATTTTCCCTCTCCAAGCATGCCGAGTTAAAACAACAGACTGTTCATCAATTAAAATATGTTTTTCTTCACACAGCATGCAAAAAGAGGCTTCATAGAACCAAGAAATTATCCCAAACTGTTGTGAATTTCTTAAAACCATTTCTGGGTTATCTAACTAACCCCGTCCCCAAAAAAACCCATGTTTTAGTTTTTCCTAACTCATTTTCATTTGGCAAAATTGTGCAGTTAAAGTTTGACATTTTTTCAACATCTACTCCCTAAATCTAAATCACTTGTTGTCGTGGATCTAAAAATTCTTTGCGAGCCTTCCAACCACAGAATTTGTGTTATATACACCTGACTGAAGCAATATTCTTCTCTTCATGTGTTCCGCAAATTCCTTTGAATCCTAAGGGCAACAATCATTTTAAAAGTTTCTTCCTTGGTTAGATAATTGCCAACTGATTCAAATGATTTTATTCTTAATTTGAATGAGTGTTCTCGAAATGCAGCTTGAATCTTCACTGTTGTCTCAGTAGCAAGAGAATCTCTCATACAGAGTTCATCTTCACTTATATTCTCAAAAATTTCAAACTCATTGTAATTAATCGTTTTCCTTTGTTCATTGTTATTATACAGTGTAAGTTTTGACAGGTGAATTGTCTAATCCTTCCTACCCTTTCTTGAAAGCTAGATCAACAGGAGTCCAACCAAATTCCAAAAACGCAGAGTTTTTATTTTAACACAACAGTCTATGCAATTCGATCTATTTGATTTTTTTTTTAATGTTCTTGCAGGTTTGTTTCAAGGCCAAAGCTCAAACAGGAATGCAAATTTTCTATTAAGGCCACAGTGGAAACTAGGATTGGAGATAGCCATTGGTTGTTTCCTCTTTTTTTCACTAAAATTGTTAAATTTTTATAAAAATGATTAATGGTTCTCAATTTCAGGCAAAAAAGACTTCAAGGTAAATGTACTGAAAACAGGACTTTGACTGAGGTCTTAAGCTGGTTTTTTATCGATCTGGGTTGGGTGACTAGGATAGGATCCATGTCAGGACGATTCGAGAGATGCCCATGTGGTCGGTTTCTTCATTGGATGCCTGTAACTTGCTAAACCTTGGAAATCGCTGCAGAACACATAGTTAGATGCGGAACAGAGCTGCATTCCGCAACTAATTTGCAAAATCTTATTAAAACCGGACACAGTGTTTTGAGGGTCACTACAAACCATAACCAGTCAATCTTGGACAGCTGAACCTATCAAAGCAATTGGATTTTTTTTTTTTTTTTCCATTGAATCAAATGACATGATTTTTTATATTTTTTTTCCATTGAATCAAATGAAATGATTTTTTTTATCTTTTATTTTTTATTTTTTAACATAACAATTATTTTTTTGATCCTCCAAATCACACAAAATGCAGGAAGAGAGCATACTCGAGAAATTATTAAATATTTTTTAGAAGTAAGAAATAAGGTCTCCTAATTACACTTCCCCAGCAATAGCACCAAAATGTCTAGTCAATTTAGTGTCCTAAATTGCTCTACATAAATTATCAATTCAGGTATCGTAAACTAATGAAGTATGGTGCACTATATGTGCTTAGTTAACATTTCTCTTACTTCGTTGTTTTATAGTTTATGTTGTTTTTGGGAGTTTTGTTTCTTATGCTTTAAGGAAATTAATCTCAGAAAGAAAAGTTATACTTCTAGGTGAAAATCTCTAAATGTTAATGGTCAAATAAATCTAATGACTTTCAATGTTAAAATCTAATTTATATAGAAATGAGAAAAGGAAATGAACATTAGATAAAAACAAATCAAACTTTGAACAGTTAGATTAATCTAAGCCGGCAAAATGTCTATGAAACAAAAGCAAAAATGATAACAGCTAAATGAAGTGTTTTATCACTTTGTTATACAATTTTGGGAGAACTACCTCCTTGTAATAGCATTTTTGAGGGACTTCATACTTCATTGTTCTAAAACTGATAATGAAATTTAAATTAAAGGCTAAGACTGAAAGTGAAATTGCAACTAATCTAGTATAACAGTGAAATGAATTGTTTTATCACTGCTATACAATTTTGGGAGAATTACCTCCTTGTGATAGCATTTTGAGGGATCCAATACTTCATTGTTCTAAGAAAAAGTAAACATAAAAATGCATAGAAAGACTCATTCATAAATGAAATACTTCACCACTTAGTGAACCAAGGGTTTTCGGAAATATTCACTTACAACATGAGTTATTAAAGTATGGAAAGCAAATACAAAACATGTAAAGGAAAACTAATCTACTTTGTGCTCTAATGCTCCAAGCACCAATTGGAAAATACTTTCTTGGACTATTTTGCTTAGCATAAATTATATAGTTAGATAAATCTAAAATCAACCGATTGAACACACCTACATGAATTAAACTTGCATGAATGGAAAATCTAAACTTGAAAACTTGAAAACAATAAAATGACATACTTGAATGAAATCAGAGCAAAACTACAAAATACAATCTACTCTACCTTACATTCTAATATGCTCCATGACATCTACTTCACATCTTCTTCCATGTTGAGAACATCAAAGCTTTATTCAAATTCTTCAAAATTACAAAAGTTTACAAAGCTCTCCAAAGCTTTCCAAAATTAAAACACTACCAAATGAAGAAGAAAGATCTCCTATTTATATAAAAATATGAGAAGTCATCTTATTAATGAGAGTCCATGAATATCTCCCTATACCTCTAGAGTTCTAATCAAAATAGGAAATGATAAGACACATGTCTTCTTAGAATTTCAATACAAATAGGAATTGTGACACATATCCTCAAGATCTCATGATCCTCTCCACTCAAATTCGAATTTGGCCTTAGGGTGCCACATAAAGGATTTCTAGAAGTCTCCTTTTGACCTACACATGTTAACAATCTCAACCCACTTGTTAGGTATAAGCATATGCACATTATTTTCTAATTTTTAACCACAAATTCACTTAAAAAGGCTAAGAATTAATAAAGTTTGGAAAAACATAAAAGTGACCCAATGATAATGAAAGTGAGATGAATCTAGTGACATGGTAGTGAAATGGAGGTGAAATAATGGACATAATAGTGAAAGTGTAATGGAAATGAATGACAATTTCAAGACCCAACAGTTAGGAACAGGACAATCTTGATGAAACTGTATCTCATGTTGGATTCCTCTCTTAGGAGGTAATCCTTTTGGTTCCTGAAACACCTCATCATATTGGTTAACTACATCAACCAATTCAGATTTCAATTTTGAATCACAACCTTTAAAAGCTTCATTATCAACATCATTCTTGGGTTTGATCCTTAGAAGCACAAAATTCTTGCTTGAATTCACTAGTCTTTTCATTTGCCCCGCATTAACAAGTGAAAGATTTAGTTTCTTGCTATGATCTCTTGCAATATCTTTTACTCCATCTCTGAACAAATGGTATTTATTTTCATGTCTATGGAAGATAGATTTTCTGTCATAGAGGTACATGCTACCCAAAACTATGCCACGTATGTCTAATGGCACAACATCAAGCTCCACTTCATCTATGAAATTTATAGTAATGACAAATTTCAATTTACACTTTCTAGTAACACGCAATTGTGCATTTTCACACACCCATCCATGTGGATATGGTTTATGATGTGGAACGGTTTCCAAGTTTAAACTTTTGACAATGTTTTTAGACATAAGATTGGCTTGAGAGCCACTGTCGAAAAGTGTATCAATCTTGCTATGTTTTGAGATCACCCTTATATGAAAAATTTATATCCTCTTCTTTTCATTTTGAGTTTCATTGTGTGAATTTGAAGTACTAGTGATAGAAATGGATTTCTTTCCTTTTATACCCATGACTATAATTTTAGTTTCATCACCTGAATCGAATCCCAAATCATGTTGAGTGGTTGCAATTGTGTTTTGTTTTTCCTTGTTGTTGAATTTTTTTGGTTTCATTTTAGGATGAAGCTTCCAACAATGAGCTTCATCGTGACCCTCTTTGGAACAATGTTTGCATGTTAATTTCTCTCCTTCCTTCTTGATATATGCATTTTTCTTTCCCTTCCCTTTGAAACCCTTTTCTTTTCCTTTACTCTTAAATGGCTTTTTACTACCTTCTTCTGTAGTGTTTTTCCCCCTTGCCTCAAGATGAGTGGCTTGCACACACACATCGTCTAGATTATTGGGATTAAACATTAAGATAGTAGGCCTAAGGTATGTGTCTTGTGATTGTAAATATACACCTAACATTAGAGACCTTTTTCTGAATTTTTGGGTGGAATATTACACATTTTGACCTTTAATTTGTCTAAAGTTCAGCCAATTCATGATGGCTTTCTGCATATAAGCTAGAGGGTAGAATTGTATTTTAATTTTAGCAATGAAATTAGACCAAGAAATTGAGATCTTACGGTGTTTTTTTATCTTCTCTTGTGTCTTTGATTCCCACCATACTAGTGTTGCACCCTCTATTATCAAGGAAGATAACTGGATCTTTATGTCATCCTCTAAAAGGTTTTGAATTCTACAATAGACCTCCAACTGATGAATCCAATTATCAAGCTTCTCTGCATTCACTTCACCATTATATATGAGAAGCACAAATTTAACATCAAGTCTTAGTAAGGGTATTTACCAGTTCCTTTTGAGGTATGTTGATGAGTATGAGTAAGGGTTGTGTTAGTGGAAGAAGGTGAAGATGTGTGTGAAGAAGAAAATGAAGAAGAGGGTGGAAAGGGTGGAGGTTTACCTCCATTTCCATTAGCTCCTTTTCCATTGCCTCCATTTCCATTACCTCCTCCTGAAGAACCTTCTCCTTTGGGACATTTGGAGCTTTCACCCTACAACCTGGTATTCCTTTGTTCATAGAGAACCTTTACCATCTTTATCATATCAAATAAAGCCTTCCTGAAGACCTTCTCATCTTCTGTCATGTTTGTAGGTTCTCCTTCATGAGACACGTCTTTGGAATCTCAACTGCAAATTGAGGATGAACTGATGTTGGATATTGTGGCAACCTTGCCCTCCTTCCCCTTAACCCAACTTCAGGGCTTCCAACCAGCTTCCCTTCTCCTCTTTTGAGTTTTAACCTTGTAAGCATGACATAAACTTGCAAACAATTAAATCCTTCTTTCACAAAGAAAACCTAGAGCTCTGATACCAAAAATGATCTGATTAAGAATATTAGTTTGTTGTGCTAAGATCTTCCTCAAATAGAAACAAAATGATATTCATGTGCTTAAGGATTCATGAGTTTGCCAAGTGAAAAAAGAGTTTTTATGTAAATTTTATGAGCAATTTTAACATAAATAAGAGAATGAACAACAACATAAAAATGTATAGAATATCACCAAAAACACATTACAACAAGAGCATGATGAAGGAGTTCACCCCTCCTGAGCTACGTCTCCATGGTCCAGCTTCCAATGGCTTGGGCCTCTCTATTATGCTCAAATGTGTAAAAATATGTGTTTAAAATGCTCAAATGCTTCTACCCTGCTCCAATGAGTCCAAAATCTCAAAAAATGGCTACCTAGCCTCTTTATTCACCCAATTTGGTCGAAAACTTGAGAAATTATGACTTCTCCTAGTTTCTCCACTATTTGCTCCACAAATTGCCCAAAATCTAGCATCTTCCTACAATTTCGCCTCATTTTCCGCTAGCAAGCCACCAAATCTACCGAAATCTGGGTAGATTTGTCAGACAGATAATTTTGTCGCTGAGGCCTAAAAATCAGAAAATATGGACATATGGGGGGGCATACGCCTTGGGGCTAGCCCACAGCACTGGCCCCCTCCCTCCGGCAGTTACATAACTTTTGCGGGAGCATTCACATGTCGGAGGCTCCGAAAGTTAGAGCTGGTAGGCGATGGGGCGGTCAAGGCTAGTGGTTAGCATGATTATCGATACAGTGTTCACATGCAGGGGTGGTTAAGTCCACCCAACCCCCCAAATAATGTGGAATGAACCTTAAATGTTAGTGCCACCGTAATGGGGTAAGTAACAACCCCGTAGTGCAATGGTAATGATGTTTGTTGTGTGTTGGGAGCTTAGCAGTTCGTATCTCATTGCCTCCACCCAGTCTATAGCCAATTTTTGTTGGACTCCCAGCTGCCACATGGTGGCCTCCGGTTGGGCCACATGTCAACCTGTGGTTGGCCACTCCACCAACCAATAAAAATGCACAAATTTCAACCAATACCAAGGTGCCACTTAGCACGACCTAATTCGTTGAAAAAACTTTGACCCAGTCAACTGCCACATACCTTGCCTGTTGAAAATAGTAACAAGAAATGTTAAAAATAGAATCTAGAAATTCTAGTTTAATTTGTCCTTGAATTAAACTGAGAATTAAAATCAAATTCTATTCTCATAGCAACTTGTAAATAGTTAATTAAGTTTAATTAACTTGATTAGCTTAGGAATTTCGAGTTGGAAGTCTTTCTAAAGTCATGTATATGTTCTCCCTATATTTTAGGGGTCCAGATGAGTTAATTCTAAGTTTTAATTAGATAACTCAGTTTACTGAGTTGTGTTCAGTTAAATTAGTTCCAAACTTTTTGTGGAACTCATAGAGATTTAATAGTCAGTTGGTACACTAGTGCATCCACAAGTGTCACTCTAGTTAACTGAAGATTCCCTCATCAGAAACTCATGCATTGGCTAAGTATTGGCCAAAGGAAGTCATCGATGGAGGAAGGAAATACTTGTGTAGGTTAAGTTCAATGTTGAGCAGAGCATATTGTATTCATCCAAATTCCTTGACCAAGGGCGCAAGGAAATAAGGACTTAGAGAGCAGGAGAATTGGCTTAGTGTTAGCCAAGAGCTTCCTTATGAGTTGGAGATTGATTTTACTGAGTGCTAGGATTGTTCTTGTGAGAACAAGCATTAT
Source organism: Pinus taeda (assembly GCA_000404065.3). Lineage (NCBI taxonomy): Eukaryota > Viridiplantae > Streptophyta > Pinopsida > Pinales > Pinaceae > Pinus > Pinus taeda. The sequence continues at coordinate 47,158 of APFE030681979.1, forward strand.
ATTATTATCTTGGATTTCTAATTAATGCAATACAGATAGTGGGGTTTTGAGTTACAACTTTCCTTGGGAAAACTTATTTTGTTATGTGTCATTTTTTTGTCTTCCTCTTGCTATTATTGTTTTGCTTGATCTTTATGTGCTTCTGTTGTAAAGAGTAGAAGTGGATTCTTGTCTTTTAATTTAGTACATTGCATGAGCTTGTGAATCTATAGGAAAATCTACACTACCTAGTCAGCGCCACATCAGCAGTATGGACTGTTGACTGGGCTATCCATGTTTTTGAAAATTTGCTTCTTTGATAAAATCGATAGAACTCATTTTTGGATTCATACGAAGTCTGTTTCATGCAAAATGAGTTGCACCAGATTCAGGATGATGAGCACTACGTGGCCATTCAGGTTCCACACCATTCTGATGACTTTGATTTTTTAGCATAATTATGAGCACCTTATAATCCTTGGTCAATTCTTTCTTGTAGGGTCTAGTTCTCCAGGGAGTGTTGATTCGTCGTTCAGATTACCATGGCTTCCCCACTTACCCTGTGCATAAACATAGTCCTCTTCATTCCTTTACTCAGTTAAACACAAACATAAGGTTAGCGATCACACAATGTTTTGAATTAGGAAAGGGTAATGAAGTTTACAAGCTGTAGATTTTCGTACTATAATTTTTCATCTCTAGTTTTTCTCTGCTGCCAGCAGGACTAGATAGTGTTGTGTTTCTGGGAAAACTAGTGTCTATTCAGATCTGCTAGTCCCACTAAGACAGGTAGCTGTCTTAGAGATAAACAATTTAAAGTAACTTGTGTTTTCCTTTATGGGAGATAGATAAGATAGAAGCAGAGATCACCAACCTTAGTCTTTCACTTGGCTCCTTGCTTGTTTCCTCTCTCCTTTGATAGAGCTTGCCACTCCTTTCTCACTTGTCCCGCTTCAAAGAACACCTATAGAGGAAAATCAACAAGAAACAATCAAAGCATAGAGATTTATGATACCATAAACAATGTAGAATCAGAAGTAAATTAACCATAAAATGCATACACAAATACAAGATTCAGAAATACGCAAGTATATGGAGGAAAACTCAAATAACTTTATTTATAGAAGTAGAAGAGAGGATTACAACCCAGCGGTTTGATCTAGTGCCATCCTCCCAGCATGAAAGCCCTCTTCACCTCATGAAAAGCTAGATCACCCAACAATACAATGTTTCACAAAGAAACCAACAACACTTCCTTATAAAATTCAAAATTCTAGCCTCTAGATCTCTAGGATGAGGGATCCATATATAGATATTTGTAGGGGGTGAGTTAGCTTCTAGGTTTTTGATTAGTTTTATTTCACTGATAGTTCTTGGTTCCACTTGGAGATTTCATGATCTCTTCCTCATCCCTGGGCGAATGCAGAGAGGCAAGTGTCATATGAGTAGTTTCTAGAAGATTCTCTGAGTTTCCACCTAGCAAACTGCCTCTGCCATTTGTCTACTCTCGCTCATCGCACCCTACAGAAGGGATTTTCAGTTATGCTCACACCCTTGTGTGTAACAGGTTGAAATGCATTGCACCCTCGCATGATCAGTCGTGTATGGTCCCGTTTTTGACTAGTTTTTTGAGTAGTTTTTCAAGGAGACTTCTGGAAAATTGATGTATTCAGTTGACCTTGATCCTTTAGGGTATGTAACAACCTATTTTTTAGGGTTTAAAAAATCCCTTGGTTATCATCATATTTGATTGGGGTTACAGTGCCAAATATGTCTATAACAGTTGCCTCCTAAAAATGAGGTCGTAAATCTTCTTAATGTCGGGTGAAAATGCTTTATCATGAGGATTTGAGGTTTTTCAAACTGGAAGGTGACCTGTAATAAGATACAATACAATACATTATCTTCATAATATTTTCATGATCTAGCTGAGGTGGGAATTCCCATGCTCAGCTTTATAAATTCATTTTCATGTACAAGAATAGACAATCGTCTACTGTTGCAAACTGGTGATTCTTGTAGAGCCATCATCCCTTAGCTTGGATGATCATCTGTGCAGCTATGGAGTGCATTCGATGTCTTTATTTTCCTAAATATATCGCAGCCCGGATGGATGAAACTAGATCTTGGGTCTTCAAACTTGTTCAATCTTCGCCCGATGTACAAGTCAATCCATGTGAAAATATGTTCTAAAGTCGAACATGGAAAGACATTGCTCGATTACCAGCCAATGATGTAAGTTGTTAACAGGTGCGAGAGGAATCACCGATAATGATGATGGCCCTAAAGGTACTACAGTAAAATTCACGTGGTGTGAATATAGGACCTGATGTCGAACACCACGCAAAATCTTTTGGTCGAAGGCCATTGATGTAAACCTGTCGCCGGAAGTGAGAAACTTGCCATTGAGGCATGCAAGCTTCAAAGTACTGGAAGGGTTGTTTCTAAGTAAACTTCTTAGATAATTCACAGATGTCAACAAGAAGTGACACGTCGTAGGAGGGCCTTAATGAATCCCACATCTACGACACGAAATGAAGAAAATGATTTTGTGGAGGTGAAAACGATCTGATGATACAAGGTTTAGGGTGCAATCATGAAGCATGGAACATGAAGGTATTGTAGTGGATGGGGCATTAGCTAGGTTGGTGAATTCTCTGAGTGACTTCTCTTGAACATATCGGTGACACTGTGATGGATCGGTAGCATTAACCCCATGGATGGTACAGAGGACCAATGGTGATGGTGAACGGAATAACCCAACCTGACTCAATCATGGTGATGGAGTGAAAGCGTCATGTTCAAGAGCGACCTGCTATCAATAAAGTTTTTTAGGATTTCTTCCCTTTTTCCCCAGTCATTGCTGACCAGTACCTCTCTTTTTTTGTCAAGCTTGAGGAGGATAACATATGCTTGTTCTATAATTTTCCATTCGGGCAAACCTGTCACTATGTTTTAGCAAGCCTAGCAACAGTGAAAGTCACTCTTGTCCGGATGGAAAAGTTTGTCACTATTGTTTTAAAAATTTTAACGATAAAGATAACTTGGTTCTTTTCATGTTTAGAGAGTTTGAAAAGAGACAGAAAGGAAACTCCAGTAGTCCTTTTTCGTGGTATAATCCCTTAAGTTCAAAAAAGTATAAAATAATACTAAAGGGATGACTATTCGTTAGTTTTAGCGAGCTGAACAAGACAAGCGCTCGATATTTTTGTGTAATGATCCCTCAGGTCCAAAAATATTAAAATATAGAGGAGGGATGGCACTTCCCTTTACTTTAACGAGTTGGAGAGGCCAATAGCTTGGCAATCTTTTCATATTTTACGAGTCTAGAAAGAGCTTAAAGGAGACTCGCTTTTGAGGAATGAGTGATGTATTCGGGTAGCAATTGGTTCTAGGTAAGTTTGGAACTTCTCAAACACGACAACGTAATGAGGGTGGCTAGTAGAATCACTCACCGAAGCTGTTCCTCAAAAAGGTAAACAATCAAGTGGAAGCATATGATCGGCTAAAAGAGTGTAGGTGATGGTAAGAACACGACCAAGGCTCAAAAGGATGATAGCAATGCGATCACAAAGGTTATTTACCAAGGGTGGATTCATTTTTTAATGAGCTTAAATCCTTAGAAACTATGCTCAGTAGCGGGTTTATTGTTTAACGAGCTTGAACCCTGCGGTAACATTGCTTGTTGCTTGGTTTATTTTTTAACAAGATTGAACTTTGCGGAAACATTGCTCGCTATAATAGTCAAAGATGTTCAATTCACCATTAACACTATGTTCTTTTGATGGTCGTACTACCTATTCAATTGCTCCATCAAATTGATTAGAAATGTAAACACATGCTTGAGAAATGAGATAAAAACCAATATCTTACTTGAATTATGTGAACAGTAACATAAAAGTAGTTTTTCCTCTCATTTTTACCATTACATTCAAATTTGGGATTGTTGGAGCTCTAGAGGTGTTTTCCCCCTTGATTTTCATCAGCTAATTCTAGGAGATTCAGTGGACTATTTCTAGCTCCGTCTAGATCAGGTAGGAGCTAACCTTGAGCTCTTCAATTGCATTATTTCCTTTTATGATTCTGAGCAGCTTTTCCTGTTTTTTTGGGCCTCAAGGATTTGAACAATTCATTCTCTCCCCATCGCACCTGGTATGCATCGAAAAGTGCTATGCATACTGAGCTAGCCATTGGCCAGTCAATATGCATCCCACCCTGTACACAGCCAAGGTGTGACGGGCACAGGAGGAGAAGTTTATGCACTGTTTTTTCATGGAAATTTTGCCTGTTTTTGCCCAAATTAGGATCTTAATTCTTCTCTTGTTTTTTTTCAGAGATTCATCATATCAAGATGGTACATGGCGTGAACGTGAGCATGAAGAAGAGGATATGATTTCCTTACATGATCCGGGCATGGTTACTGCATTGCGAAACTGTGGCTTGCTTAAATTCTTCTGCATATCCAGCATGAGGCAAAAAATCAATTTGTTGCAATATCTTCTCGATGCATGGGGATCCCACCAACCAAGTGTTCCAAATTAGAGTTAAATCCATCCCTTTGATAGTTGAGGTTATCTACTTTTTGACTGGGTTATCGAGGCGTGGCACCCCTCTCTCACTACCAAGATCTACCCATGGGGGGTGAATCTATGAGGGATTATATTTGTCAGTTTTGTAGAGATGGATCTCAGCCGAGCAAGGATGGAAAGATCAATATCCGAGATGTCACTGACTGTTCCTTGAGGACTATTTTATTCACCTTTTCTAGATTGGCTGGTAGCATGGCCCTTCATTTAGCCAACAGATCCTATATGATGTATGCCTTGGAATGCCTTGAACCAAAGGTATTCAACTGGTGTGATGCAATACTTCCGGTTATAAAAGAACAACTTTCCAAGGTGAAGAACAAAAGATCCAAGAACTTTGGTTATGGTTCCATTCTAACCACTTTCGCCTTGGAGGGGATTCCACTGATGCAGCCACTATAAATTTCACTCAGACTGCCAGCACCGAGGGAACCACAGATGCAGAGATGGGTCAACCTCATGGCCAGACATGCTGATCAGTCGCAGATTTCATTCTCTGATTCCTTCTTTGAGTGGTTCGACTGTCAGGAGATGGTCTTCACCAAGTATCCATATCTTGGGATGGATTTCCGAGGCGACCCAGATTTGGAATTACCGGCTGGCGAGCAATGGGGTATTATAGGTAAAAAGATCTAACTATATCTATGCTTATTGATTTTATAATGTTATTTTGTTTTTAAAGGTTATCAAGATTAATTAAATTCATATATGAGTAGATATTGGACCAGTGCGACCAGCAACGCGCCCGAGGGTAGCAGTTGTCGTTCCAGCAGGAGAGGTTGTAGGGAGGGTTGTCCTTCGTGATCTGGACATAGCAGAGACCCTTGTAGTATTGCAGGATCAAATTGAGGGTCTTACCCTTGGTATTCAAGATGTGAGGACCGACAAGTTACCTCTGAGATTACAGCGCCATACCACTAGCGTGTCGAGTCGATGGACTAGGCTCTTACGTATGATTGCGCAGGCGGTGACTTGCTATCACCAGCACCATTAGTCTAGGGTGCTTTCCTGCATTTTTGAGTTTTTGGGTCATACGACCGATTTTGTCCTGGACACAAAACATTTTGTAAAAACTATAAACAATTATATATATTTTTATTATTTTCGGAGTTTTATTTTGGTTAAGTTATATGATCCAAATGTAAATGTTGATTGAAATGCTTTTTCCTTAAAAAATGTTACAAATGTCTATCTAACACATAATTTGCTAATGAATCAGTTAATGTGTTTAAGTTTTTGGAAATGTGTTGATATTGAATAGAATCAAACTACCTTTCCAAAATCTTGACCCTTAGGAACATATGATAAATAGCCGGATTCCAAATAGAATAGACGCTAGTAAGTTGTAGGACGACGAGTTATGAATCTAGCCTGACGACAAGTCGGCGTATGCCATGTGCGATGGCATTAGAGAGAAGCTCCATCAACGCGCTATATTCAACGATGTTGTTCGTTAACCGACCAATGCATATCCCTCTGAAACTCACTAACTTGCCGCTTGGATGAAAAATGGCCTACGCTGCAGAAGGTAGGTTCTGCATACTATGACTAGCTCCGTCGACATATCCAACGAATGCTTCCAACAGGTCCGACATCTACAACAAATGCAAAGTGGATTACCTAACCAAAATGATCACTCTTGACGAAAACAAAAATGTAACAAAATCATATAAAGAGATTACTACACTTAATCAACCGTAGTAACGTTTAAGATACAACCCATTTTGGGGTTGCGACAGTGGAATTCCATCATAATCCACTAGCTCGTAGGCTCCTTTTGCTAATACTTGCTTAACAATGTAGGGACACATCCACAATGGTTGGAACTTACTTGCCCCCAATTTATCGGATTCATAATCATAAAGCAAGACCAGGTCACCTTCCGAGAAGATATGGGGTTTGTCATTTTTGTCAAATTGTGCCTTGACTTGTTTCTTATGAGCTTCGTTAGCCAAAGCGGCATCACGACGGGTTTCATAAAATTGGATTAGTTCCAAGAAACGAGCCTCTTCCTCTGAAGTTTTGGGAAGTAGATCGATTGCGAGCTTAAGAGATGAAATTTCACACTGAATCAGTAAGACCGCTTCCATGCCATACACCAACTGAAAGGGTGTAAATCCGGTCGCATTTCTCACCGATGTCCTATATGACCAGAAAGTTGAGTACAAGATTAAGTGTCAATCCCATTTGTGGACTTCGATCATCCTTTGTCACATGCGCATCAGTACTTTTTTTATGGCCTCAACTTGTCCGTTAGCTTGCGGATAATACGAAGTAGAACTGTCGTGGGAGAGTCCTAATTTGGCAGCCAATTCAACCATCATGTGATTGCGAAAATGTGATCCATGATTTGTGACTATAGCCTGTGGAACACCGAATCTAGAGACTACATGATTGAAAAAGAAAAGAACAGTCGTTTCACCGCTGTTGTTTAATGTAGGCATCACCTCAGCCCATTTCATAAGATAGTCAACTGTGACTATGATATACCCATGCCCCCCGGCCGAGGTGGGGTTACATGTCATGAAATCTATGCCCCATTTGGCGAATGGCCTAACAAAAACTACTGGATGCAAAGGTGCGGGTGGTAGTCTGGTTTTGCGGTTGAAGATTTGACAAGCATGGAAAATTTTGACCGTGATTATGCAATCTTTGAATATAATAGGCTAGAAGTAACTTGCTTGTAAGATCTTTTGTGCCGTAGCATAACCAGATTGATGCCCCCCACATGCACCTGAATGACAATCATTCAGGACTTTTCGGCCTCCTCATGGGTGAGGCACCTTCACAAAACTGTATCGACACCACGATGGTAAAGGGTATCACCAATGATCATGTAGTATTTTGCTTCGTATCAAGTACATCGTTGTTCAAAGTGAGAGTTATTGGGCCTATATGTTTGGGTTTAGAGATAGATCAGTATATCTCCATACCATGGATCACCAGACGATATCAGAAACAAAGATTCATCCATGATTGATACTTTAGATGTTGAATCGTTGGACGATGATGGGAGGTCGCATAGTAACTCTGCGAAAACTAGAGATTTCTTTGATTTGGATTTTGTGAATTTCAAATCAAACTCTTGAAAAATTTCTATCTATTTTGAATATTTTCCCCCTAGTAACTGACGCGATAGAATGTAAGTCATAGGGTTGCAATCTAACAAAATGGTAGTTTTGCGAAAGAGGATATAGTGTTGAAATCTTTGTACTACTTGAACAGCTGCTAGAGCCAGCTTTTCAACATAGGAGTACTTTGTTTCTGTATCATTTAAGTTTTGACTTAAATAATAGACTGGATGTTCAATTCCATCGTCTTCTTGCACTAAAACCATTGCGATGGTCGTATCTGCTACCACAAGATATAGGTTAAAGTATTTTTGATAGTCAGGAGCGTACATTAATGATGCTTTTAGTAGGGAATCTTTTAAAGCATCAAAGGAAGCTTGCGCAACCTGATCCCAGTTGAAGGGCACTTCTTTTTTCAAAAAACGCGTATAACCTTTAGCAAGCTCAGCGTAATTCGGAATGAACCTCCTCAGAAAGTTTGATTTCCCTTGGAGTTTCTGAATCTGAAGCAAATTTGAAGGTGGAGGCATGTTGATGATTGCCTGAACCTTACATGGGTCGAGTCAAATCCCATCCTTAGAAACTACAAAACCAAGTAAATGACTAGAACCGACACAAAACACACATTTTTGTGGATTGAGTTGTATCTTGTAGTGTCAACAACATAGAAATATAACTCTCAAATGCTACGGATGATCAGTTCACTTTCGCAAATGAGTCGGTAGATCATCAAGATATGGTTGAACGATGTGTTCGATGTCGTGGAAGGTGTAATTCATTGCCCTCTGAAATGTTTCCCCTGTGTTCTTTAAACCAAAAGGTAGTTTAGGGTACGCGAATGTGCCCCATAGACATATAAATGCAGTCTTTGACTGGTCCTGTGGGCGAATGTTTATTTGATTGTATCCAAAAAATCCATCCGGGAATGAAAATATTTCGCATCTAGCGCATTCATCAATTATCTGGTCAATGAAGGGTGTAGGGTAGTTTTCCTTTGGACAAACTTGATTTACATCCCTGTAATCAATGCACACTCTAATCGTTCCTTGCTTTTTCATGAAAGGAACAATATTCAATACCCAATCAGTTAGAAGAACACGGTAAATGAAACCAGCATGTAAAAGGTTTTCAACTTCTGCCTTGATGGCAGCGGCTTTCTTCGGGTGAACCTGTCAAAGCCTTTGTCATACCGATCTGACGTCTGGATACATCTTGATTTCATGTTCAATGATGCTCGAGTCAATGCCTGGCATTTCTTCATATGACCATGCAAAGACATCTCTGAAATCGTGAAAGAGAGCGCAATATATTTCCAGTTTTGAAGGAGAACAAGATTTGCCAACATGAATATTCTTTACAAAATTAGGTTTGGTCAAGATATTTATGGCGATAATTTCTTCAATATTGGACAGATTTCACTCGGAGTCCACCGTATTTACAGTATTTGATAGAAAATAAAAAACTGAAGGTTGTTCAAGGTCGCTGGAATAATCTTTGTCGTTATTTTGAAGATGGGAACGATGGTGGTAATGTTTCCATGGTGCCTCTCCTATCATCATTGACTGAATGATTCCTTCGTCTGTAGAATGTACATGCAACCAAGGATCTAAAGAGGTGCCATATTCTTGAGACCTATCTATCCAAACACTTGATAAGCATTGATTTGGGTTTGCCACCCAGGCAAAGAAAATTGATTGCTACAAAATTTTTATGGGGCTTGGAGGCAATACCTGGCGATGATCCATGCTAACAAAATGTTTGGAAATCTTCTTAATCTCTGCTGATGTAGAAGATACCATATTATAGGTTTCCACCATGGCCACTTCTGTCAGATTACTCGGAGGCAGGAGGGAAAAAGTACCCATTAAGGCAGGGCCTTTTAGGAGGCCTACTCCAACATTTTGAAGCGATTGAGAGCTTCCATGGATCATTGGAATGCTTCCCGTAACTTGTGAACTATTTGGGAGAAAGGTTAGTTGGTCAATGATCGTAATTCCGCCTTGGAAGGGAAATCCAATCTTTCTAAAATATGTTGACACAGGAGTAGCCATAGCGTAGATCCAGGGCCTTCCCAGTAGGATATTGTAATCGAGGTTTCCATCAATAACTTCGATGTCAATTTCTACTGTCTTGGCCCCCACTTCAACTTGAAAGTTACTTAATATCCCATACGGCGTGTATGTTCTTCCATCGAATGCTTTTAATGTCATTGATGATCGCGGCAAGGGTGGTAAGCCTAAAGTTTTCTAGCAACTCATTGACATAATACAGGTAGATGCCCCCTCATCAATGATTGTTCAATGAATAGTTTTGTTGAGGGCTTTTACCTATATAAGGAAAGCGAGTTGGGCCAGTAACTGAGGTTCATATCCTTTGTGATTAAAGGCCACAAGATTGGAATCTGTTGGGTCAATCCCACCTATTTTCGATAATAAAGCTTGCTTTTGGGAGGGGAAATTCTGTAGTACTTCAAGTGTTGACATAGTAGATGGCGATTGGGCCAGATCCTCTACTATATTATAATTTTGTGTTGCTTGAGCATGAGGATTAAATGTTTATTTATGTACTACTCCCTTTGGCGGCTTTATTGTTAGGTCAGGAATGATGGGTAGCATAACTTCAGACAAAGTTGTTGTCGAACTACTAGGTTGATCTGTAGCCTTATTGTTCGGCATCTGTGGATTCCCATAATCTCTATTCCTTGTCGATATCAAAGCATCATTTTGCTGTTTCAAAATCGACAACATAAGCACTTGGGATGGGGAATCCTTATTGATAGCAACCATATTAGTTTCTGGGTTTGGAAACGGATCAGTAAATACCACCGAGGTTCTTGGTTTCTTGAAGAACTTCGTGACCTCAGCTCGATGCGGACAATCTCTCGTATAATGGTCCTCATCACATATGAAACATGGCTGATTAGGTTTCTTTCGCCCAGTAGGGTTTCCAGAAGGTTTCTCAGGAGGTGAATCTTCTTGTTTCTTCTTTTTGTTTTTCCCTTTTTTCTTGCCCCCTGGTTGCTTCAGTTCTTTGCCTTTGTCGGATGACATAACATTAACCTCTGAGGCAAGAAGTTTGTCATTTGCTTTTTTACTAGAAACTGAAATGGCTTTACCAGTTTGAGCCTTTGTGGTTTGTGTACTTGGGGTGACAATCATGCCATCGCCAGCATGAGAGTCCCTGTTTGATTTAGGAGGGGGAAGAATGGAAAATTCTAGTCTAGGAGCATCAGGAATTTTGTCATAGAGCATGCCAGACTGAGTATAAATCAAGTCCAGATATTGTGCATGAGCAATAACTTGCTCTTCAGTGACAACTCCCCCTTTCGCCACATCTTCTGTAATAGAAGGTAACAATGACTTAATAAACCACTCAGCTAGAAGTTGATTAGGAACATATTTCTTTACCATTTGACGATGATGTTGCCACTCATGAATATGATCAGATATGTGAGTGGCTATTGTTTGTTTAAAATTGGTAAGGAGCTCCATTCCTGTTTCGTACCTTATAGATAACTGAAAATGGGTTAAAAAGGTAGTGGCAAGGGCGTTGAAGTTATCGAATGAAGCTCTAGGCAATTCGATGTACCATTTCGCTACCAGACTAGTTAGCGTTTATTGAAAAAGGTGAAGCCTAATCGAATAATCATTGAGGGTGTTGGACGAACACCACAAATGAAAGATCATTACATGATTCGATGGATCTTCACCCAGATTTCCATCGAATTTAGGAATATCTGACAGAAGTTTATGAGGAATCGCTAGCCACCAAGGGGTGTAAGCAATTGGATCATTTGTTAGCTGATTCAGATCTGGTAATTCTAAAGTTTCTACGAAAGGAAACTGTTGATTTAGGTTTGGCGAAGCATACCCAAGATAAGATGGGACTGCCTGAGCAGTGGGTCTTTGCATACCAGCATAATGTATTTGATGTTGATAACTTTGATAAGGTTGATGGGCATAACCATTATAATATGATTGTTGGTAACCGTTTTTAACATACGGTTGCCCATTACCTACAAAGCTTTGTTTCTCAGGTCCTCCGTAAGCTTGTTGGAATTGTGGTTGTTGATATTGTACTATCCATGGTTGTTGGACCATTTGCTGTTGTCCAATACTAGATGTTTGACCAAGATGAGGGGTGGTAGTACCTGTTTGAGCCTGAGTCACTTCAGTTAAGGAGCCACTAATCTGCAGTTATGATTGAGTCATGGAGACAAGAGGTTGTTGTATTACGACCTGAGAGACTTGAGGTTGACATACAACAGGCAGCGCTTGTACTTGCGACACCGTCACAATAGTAGGTGTAGTGGGAACATTTGACAAAGGTTGATTTTGTTGCATTAAATATACAATTCTTGGTTGTTGAGGCAGTATTGGTACCCAACCACTACATGCAATTCTAGCTTGACCCGAATTTTGCTGTGAACTCTCATATGGTTGCTCTCCCGGAGGGAACAATGAATAGGCATACTGCCCCCATATGGCGGCAATCTAGTGTTCAAAGGGTAAATTGGTCTTTGGAGACTAGACTTCCCAAATTGATACTGATGTGAAGGATCAATTTGCTGAGTCTCAACATAAGAAATTCTAGATAAGATTCCGGATGAACAAATAGGAACAGACCATGTTGTTGAAACAGTCCCTGGGTGGACTCCATCTAGCAGTTGAGAACTAGTTGGGACAGATGGTATACCAGTGAACATTGTTAGACTAATATCAGGAAGCTCTGCTGCTACTGTATCAGATGACACAGACCTAGATGTTGATGGTTGTTCAGACGTATCTAGTCTATCCAAAAGATTTCCTAGCGATTCGACAGGAACTTGGGATGAAGGATGATTGAAAGAACTAATTTCAATAGTAGAAGGATATAAGTGGATCCCAGTTCCAAAATGCAATGGGGTACTGGATGGAAGATCCTCTACAATCTCTTCTATAGCAATCAGTCTAGGTGGAAGAGGTAGACCGTCAGGTCCGTAAAATGTTTCTGGTGCTAAAGAAGGTATAGTCTTTGTAGCGATAGATACTGGAGGGGTGACACCTTCCAAATCAGCCCTAGATGGAGCTGGTTCAGGAATAGAAGTGTTTACCATTACACTAGGATCAGTTTTAATGTCCTCTTGTAACCGCGGAACTTCTTCGATAGATGTAGGGGTACCAAAAATAATTGGAGTAACTGGAGTTTCTGATGATGTTGAAACACAAGTTTCAAATAAACCAGGAGCTTTTGACTCAGTTAAACAAGATCATTTGGCCCGGAATGGTTTCATTTCCGGAGTCAAAGATGGTTGACTCGTTAGTCTCCACGAATGACGGGGTTTTGATTGACTTTCTTCCATGATTGCGGATTACTTGATCAACTCAAAATTAAAAGGGGAAAATGTTATTCCGAATTAGATGAATTTTATGATGCTTTGACACAACTTTCTTTTTCAAATTTTAAGAGTCAATAAAAAGCTAAAGGTGACTCTAGTCACCTTCAATTTTTAATGAGCCTGAAGTGACAAGTGCTCAGATGGACCTTTTCTTTTAAGGAGTCAAAAGGGAACCAAAGTGACTACTCTAGAAGTCTAGACACAGGGATTACCAAACCAATCGCAAATCTGCAATATACACCTCAGTGGTAAATTAAAGAGAAATTCTCGAGGACTTTACGTACGGCAGTCAATCTTCCTAAATGTTGTGTTTAGTGCATTGCAATCGATAGGGTGGCAGACACGGCTTCCTAAGGATAAAGGATATCAGCCTATTGTGGTCTCCCAGTATATACTCAATGGTACGTGGGAGCACAAGTCCATACTGGCACTTGTCATATCAAAGAGGAGGAATCACCCAACCTACGATGAAAACGATAGTTACCAGGCTTTACGATGCCATAATACATCTCTAGCCTAGACTTCTAGATGTTGTGCGTTAGGTTCCAAAACATTTTTATGTCCATTGAGGTTTATTTTATAGTTGATCTTTCTTAAGAATTTTTCCTTTCAAGGTTCACTGTGTGATGTAGATGTACAATTCCTAAATATGCAATCTAAAATGATGAACAGTCATTTGTTTTCTTTTAGCAATGAAAATCCTAGTTACTAAGGAAAGAGAAGTATGATTCTTTCAACAGAGAGCAGAGAGCACACACTAAATGCACTTCTCCTAAATCAATTTTCACATGCAGTCTAAATGCAAATGCACATGCATGTATTTTTTTTTCCGCTCCCTTAATGTGTGAATGCCAAAAAGGAAAACTAAGTACAGATCTGAACTATTTTTTCAAAGCGACACTTCAACAATTTATTTTCAAAACAAAAGGAAGACTAAGATGACACTTTCAATTTCGAATGGAAAATTGCTTTTGACACTTCAAATATTGATAATTCAAATCAAATACAATGGAAAAAGTACAATCGACTATCTAAAAGAGGAAGACTTTACGACACTCTTTTTCTTGACTCAAAACGACAGTTGCGACACTTTTGAATCAAAAGACGACAGTTTGATTAAGCTACTAGTTGCAAAGGAGGACTGTAAATGATGAAAAATACATTAAAAACATTCACAATTCCTTATCAAGGGAGGCTGAATAATGTAAAGGAAGAAGGCTTCAACAATGATATACTGATCATAAGTAGAAAAACTACTGAATAGAGCTTAAAACAATGAAGAAAAAACCAAAATCCAGAGAGGGAAACAGTCTCATTCAATCATCGCACCTGTCCTTAAGGGAAACAGGGATGCATCTCACTTGAAGTACATGAGAGGTGTGATGCATTGAGATGCATCCAAACTGCCAATGAGAGACAGTGCAATGGTCCAGGGACGAGACTGAGCTTAGTTTTCACTCACAATTTGCAGCTAAGTTCAGTGATTTAGACCGAGCTTATGATGGACAGTAAACACAAAGTATAGGGGTATGATCCTTTGAGGTTATTAAGCTACCACCAGGGCATTTAGGATGTTTGCAAGTCAGTTGTTCAGGTCATAAACCAACCCGGAGATTGACTGAAGTAGTGTTGATCTACTTTGTAGTCACATAGCAAAATCAGTTCGAAGGCTAGCTGGCTTAACTTCAGGCTCTGTTTGTAGTTTATAAAGCAAAAAATAGTAACAAACAACAAACTATTCGCTCCCCAGTGGAGTCGCCATTTTGTTTCCAGGAAAACTAGTGTCTATTCAGATCTGCTAGTCCCACTAAGATAGGTAGCTATCTTAGAAACAAACAATTCGAAGTAACTTGTGTTTTCCTTTATGGGAGATAGATAAGAGAGAAGAAAAGAGCACCAACCTTAGTCTTTTGCTTGGCTCCTTGTTTGTTTCCTCTCTCCTTTGATAGAGTTTGCCACTCCTTTCTCACTTGTCCCGCTTCAAAGAAACAAGAAACCATCAAAGCATAGAGATCTATGATACCATAAACAATGTAGAATCATAAGTACATTAACCATACAAATGCATACACAAATACAAGATTCAGAAATATGCAAGTATATGGAGGAAAACTCAAATAACTTTATTGATAGAAGTAGAAGAGAGGATTACAACCCAGCTGTCTGATCCAGCACCATCCTCCCAGCATGAAAGCCCTCTTCACCTCATGAAAAGCTGGATCACCCAACAATACAATGCTTCACAGAGAAACCAACAACACTTCCTTACAAAATACAAAATTCCAGCCTGTGGATCTCTCGGATGGGGGCTCCATATATAGATATTTGCAGGGGGTGAGTCAGCTTCTAGGTTTTTGATTAGTGTCATTTCACTGATATTTCTTAGTTCCACTTGAAGATTTCATGATCTCTTACTCATCCCTAGGCAAATTCAGAGAGGCAAGTGTCATATGAGCAATTTCTAGAAGATTCTCTAAGTTTCCACCTAGAAAACTACCTTTGCCATTTGTCTGTTCTTTCTCATCGCACCCTACAGAAGGGCTTTTCAGTATGCATCGCGCCCCTTGTGTGTAACAAGTGAGATGCATCGCACCCTCGGCATGGAGCAGTCTATATGGTCCAGTTTTGACCAGTTCTGAGTAGTTTTTCAGGGAGAACTTCTGGGAAATGATGTAATCAGTTGACCTTGATCCTTTAGGGTATGGAACAACACCTTTAAGGGTTTAAGAGCCCTTGGTTTATCGACATATGTGATTGGGGTTGCAGTGCCCAAATATGTCTATAACATGCTGTCCTTTGAGATAACCTAAGGTCAATTATTTATGCCAAAGAATCTATAATGTTTTGTTGTTTTGAGTGATTTGATGACCAGTGAACTATGTATAAATAGGTTATTTAAACTTAAATATATTTTTGATAAAATGAAAGGTTGTTATTTAACTACACATGGTTAGTTTGATTTTAATGTGATGGAGAAGTAGAGTATGGAGAGGTATAATTTATTTGATATTCAAACTGAATATTAACCATTTACAAGAAGAAATTAAGAAAACAAGGCTTTCATAATCAACAGAATATAATCAAACTATTGCAGAGATCTAGTGTAATTTATGTTCAAATAGGAATTTAAAATAACAAATAGTTATGTAAATTAATCTCTTATTTAAATTACAACTTCATAGAGGATTCAAAATGAAAGTGATATTCAATTAAATTTTAAATCGAATGACTACAAAAGAATTAATATATATGAAGAAAGCATAATGAATAGACAAGATGGAATACAAATCACTAAGAACAAACCATATGAGGCAAATCCAAAATCTTTTATTATCTAAAAAATGCTCCAGCTTAGTACAAATTTGCTTGATAACTTGTTCAAGGGTTCAACCCTCAATACTTTGACATAATGAAGTATTTAAACAAAATTTAGAAAAGATTACACTTAATGCCCTAGTGACATGACATTCTATTATTGACTTTGAACTAACAGAAAAGAAATAATGCGATCAAAAGGAATGAATCTGGTAAAGTGATCTAGACATCTGGCCCTGCTTTGGAGGAGAACAGTTGCTGAGTGGCCAGTATTCGGGTGTTGTGATGGTGAAGCTGACATGTCTTTTTAATCCTAGAATTCACACAACTTATCCCACTTCTCTTCATCTGGAATAGAAATCTTTGATACCTTGCGGTAGATCTCATCTACCTCAGTATACCAAGAAAAAGTGGGTTTTACTACAAAAATGTGCTTTATCTCGTGTTGGATAAAACTTATGTTGTTGATAGCTTTATAAAAATCTCTCCTTGTCATAGTACCTTTGATGTGGGAATACTTAGTTGTATCCTTTGCAATGTCTTTAATATTCTTATTGTAGTATTCCCTAGTCATCAATTTTTCATTGATCACAAATAGAGAAGGCGGACCTTTCTTGTTCAATGCATCTATTCTAGTGAAAAACATGTTAACTGCTAACTCTAGAGTGTGACATTTCTCTATTAGTTGTACAACCAAGTTCTTCTTTGTTAGAACTTTCTTTACTTCCAGGATGGTTTATGTTCTATCATCTACTCTTAGATCATCCAGCCTATATCTGTTTTTGGAATTGAGGAACTTTATGATGTTGTTGGCTATAGTAGGCATTTCTCCCAATTCAGCATGGATAGTGGAAAATTTCAAGAAAATTTTAAGGATGGAACTTTATCTTAAAGTTTAGAAATCTTGGCAAATCTTACTAGTCCCTAATATGCAAATTGTAAAAAAATTGGTGATAGTTTTGTACAAATATTTAGTTTTTCAATGATTTTATGTTAGTTGATATAATATTTTGGCAATTTTTAATGTAAAATAATGGTGTACTATAAAATTTGGGTGAATCATTTTAGAAAAAACTGGAAATTGGTGAATCCTTGTTTTGGAAAAAAAACATGGAAAATTAGCCCACTTGTAAATATTAGCCCCTAAAATTTTCCCTTCTGCAAGGTTTGATTTTGTTGATATACAGTTTGAGCTTGTTTCTGCAAGGGTTGACCTTGTTGCTATAATGGTTGACTTTACGGATATAAGGGTTGGTTGGGTTATTAGACAAACTACGTTTTCTATTGCAAATGCTATTGAAACTACTATCAAGGTTTCCCTGCCGTTGCAAAGGTTGCCCTTGCTGCTGTAAAGGTTGCCCTTGTTGCAGTAAAGGCAGTTGAACAATTCCTTGAGGGATTCCATGTTGGTACTGATAAGTTCCAAATAGGATTTGACCATATGCACTGGGAATAGGATTTTGACTGGGTTGCACATGAGGACCTGCTTGTGGAATATAAGGTGGATTTTGTAGTGCTTTTGAACCATATGGAAAACAAGATTGTTAGAGAGGTATCTGGGCCATGTAAGGTTGTTGATACTAGATATTTTCTGCCCCGGATGGATCAACGGGATTATGAATACCACTAGGATTAGGTTGACTCACTCCAACCACGTGAGGTTGTGATCCACTCACATGGGTTCCACCTAACACAAGAGGGAAGTTTGGATTTTGACCCCAAGTTGTGAATGAGGCGGTGTTACCTTTCGTCCACTTAATGGGGGGACTGAGGAACTTACAAATGTATAAACCAAAAATGTCAGTTGCACCGAAATGTAAGGTTGAAATGATGGTAATGGTTGCGATGAAATCATTGGTTGAATCAGAATTGAAGTAACAACAGTGTGCACAGGGAATTGAAGTATGAGAGGTCAAGTTAGGAATAAATGGACCAGAAGTAGGCATAGCACTTGATGACCAAATTGGATTTTGGTATAAATAAAAATCTTTGGGAGTTCCTGAAACTAATTGAGCCAAGGTTGTATAACCATGTGGAAGCATAAGCCCATTTTTTTCAAGAGGAAGTTGTGATGGAACTCTTCCTACATAAGGAAAGCCTTCCGAAGGAAAGTCATATTCAGATTCATATCAACATTAGGAATGTACGTAGTGGAGACTTCCAAAGGACCTCGAGGAGAGGTTGGAATCTCACCTTCTGAATCCATAGGTGGAAATAGTTGGTGAGGAGAAACCTGAGATGGATGAGGAGATAACTCCAAAGGAACACTAGGTCAATCCTATGTAATATAGGGATGTTGAGGAGATATCACAAATGGATCAAATAATGGATTCGGAGGATATAAAACAAACCTCTGTGGACTCTCTGGGGTTTATGGATCAAACTCCTAAGATGACAATGAGTCTTGAGGTGGAGGACGAGAAGCAAGGGGTTGGATACTTGGGACAATTCCAAGTTCAAATCCTTGAGCGGCAAGTGATTGCGAAAATTTAGGATGAACTCCTTATGAAGACCCTTCAATATAAGAAAACGAAGGGGAACTATGAGGTGAATGTAATGGTTCAACCATGGTGACTTTCTCTCAATAGAAGAAGGAGAAGAGATGATTTG
Organism: Pinus taeda; assembly: GCA_000404065.3. NCBI lineage: Eukaryota > Viridiplantae > Streptophyta > Pinopsida > Pinales > Pinaceae > Pinus > Pinus taeda. Next base: position 66,096 of record APFE030681979.1, read on the forward strand.
TTGAAGGATGATTAAAAAATTTATAAGGATTACTCAATGTGAGGCCAAGAAGTGACTGCATGGGTTCGACATGTTATCGTTGGCAATTAATTTTATGACACGAAACAACAAATAAATCAAAATGGGTAATGCTAGGAAAGAGGGTTTACCAAGAATCCGTGAACCATTATATACACCTTAGCTGAAACCAAGGACTTGATGTACGACAGCTGATCTCCCCAAATGTTGTGTTCGGTGTATCACATTTACAAGGCAGATGACTTGGTTACCTGTGGCTAAAAGATATAAACCTAGTGGGGTCTCCCAATGTATACTCGATGGTACGAGGAGAGAAGTTCAGTGTTAGCGTTGTTTAATGTGTAATTGTTCGATGAGAGTGTCCCTATATACTTGCCATACTCAAGTGCCTCTTATATACCCGAAAGTACTAGAGAACCTTCGATATACTTCCATACTGGGATGAGATTTCACTCCTATAATACAATGTAGGTAGTTAACGACAACTGCTATTTTTAAAGACGTCGGAAAATGTCTCTAGCCTAGATCTCTAGATATTTGTGTTAGGTTACAAATGCTCCTTATGTTGATTAAGGTAAATTTTAAGTTTATCTTCAATTAAGTTTCAATTTGATGGCTCAACAATGTCACCTGAATTCCTATTTAGATGCAGCTAAATGATAAAAAATGAAATATTTTCATTCGATAAAGTATAAACTAATGAAGGAAGAGAGGCAACCAAATAACGCATCAATCAAGAAAAATGTATCAAAACACAACTCTTTATCTTTCCAATGAAAAATGTAAAAATGAAATCTAATATTTCGCTTTCACTAACAAATGCAATGCCAAAATGAATTCCTATGAGAAACAAAAATCACTTTCCTTTCACTAAGATGCACTAATTTGTTGTTTTTTTCCTTTCACTTTGATTCAACAATGCAAACTAATTAAATGAGCAAAGGAAAATTTCAATATAAAACAACTAAAATGAAAATTTCATTCACTTATGGTTTCAAATGCAAATTGTTTCAAAAATACTTAAATGAAGAAATCTGTCACTTTTCTTTTTGAAACAAAGAAATCAAAACAAGCATTCACTTTCAGTCCTACCAAAGAAAACAACTAAAATCTATGTTTGACAATGGAGCCAAAGAAATTTTCAAAGCACCAATATGACTCAATACTAATGAAAATAACTTTACAATCACAAACCAAAAGCAACTTGAAAATGATATCGTAGCAAGAATCCCAAATGGAAGCAATCGATCTCAGAGAGACAAACCAAGAAATGCATGGAGGGTGACCTAGAAACCATAAAAGGAAATCAAGCTTCAAACACACATCACAATTACAATCACACAAAGATAAGAATCAAGACAAACACATTGTAGTTCTTCTATCCTTTGGGATCAGCGTGCCTGTTAAAGGCAAAAGGGTGATGAAAGGAAGAGAAGCGTGGTTGTAATTTGAAAATCAGTGCTGTCAGCACTTCTTTCAGAGCAGAAACTATACTAGGCGAGGAAAATAAGGAAAAAATAAAAAATATTCAAGATTAGAGCAGGCTTAACACCCTCAAGCAATAACCAATGACTGTAAATATTATAGTGATGCACACAAGCCAAGAAATCGAATATTGGTCAAACTCATCAGATAATTTGATCAAAGGAATGGATGGGAAGGGTTATAACGTCGCCAGTGGAGTCGCCATTTTTTTGTCTAGGTAAATTCTCTTTGCGGGAAGACACGATCCCTCTACCCCAATCAATGGGACTAGCAACCTACGTGACAATCTACAATACACTTTCCTAAATCACAATCAAAATGAGAGAAGAGGAAGATGGCCTACCGCATTCTAATGCTATAATGCACTCCTTTGTCGAAGATCTTGATCACCTGGTCCTCAGGCTCAGCTTTGCTACTCACAGTGTTTGAATACATGCACGAGAGATCAAAGACACAACAAAGCATACAAGTGAAAAAAGCATAATCGAAAGTAATCAACTTAACATATCAAGGAGTATTAAGATAAATGATTCATTAACACAAACATTTATGGAAAGTGAACCAGAAGTTGTATATATTAATGAAATAAAGGAGGAAGCATACAACCAAGCCTTCAAGTCAATAAGCTCTCCTTGAGTGAATGTCCAAGTCCAAGCTCAAGCTCTCCAAGCACTCCTTCTCCAAGTCAAATGATTAGTATGTAGGTGCTATCTCAACATAAGGGTGTAAATAATCAGAGACCAACCATTTGGGAATGGGAGAGGGTGAATATATAGGCAGGGAGAGGGAGTTAGGATCTCTCCAAAGATAAGGGAAGGCCCTCATCTCAAGGAGCTATCTCATAGGGATAAGATCAAAGGGAAATATTGGGAGAATTTGACCACATCCACATCGACAACCTCCAACTCATCGTTCTGGAAGCCTCTAGATCATGAAGTTTCTTGCCCTCTTTGGGAAAACTTCCCTTTTAGGGATCTACATGAGTATCAAAGTAAAAAAGCACACTAGCATTGTGAGGCTAGAATAGTGCAACTTGTCATCAGTACTAGTATTCAATGCCACAGTTGCGCTGGTCCTGAAATTAGGGTTTTAGAGCTTACTTCTTCAAGGAAGGCTCAAGGTATGTTTCCATTAGTGTTTCAGGGAGGATCTGAACTATGTATGAGGATGGCTACACTGCATGATTTCCAAGTTTTGGGCACTTCAAGGTATGACAAAGGGAATCGCAGGAGGCATGGCAAAATAATGTGTAACACCCCATGAGTGAGGACCAGTGGTATTGCACCTTTTGACTTATCTGCTTTCTGCTTTTTCCTCTTACCCGTCGCAATTTTTGGTACTCTCCTTTTGACAATAAATGGTGACTCCTCTTATACTCTTGCATCACTTAGGGATTCCTCATGCTCCTTCTCTATTTCCTCTTTTTCTATCTCTTCATCCTTTCCACTTGTACCTGCATCCTGCGGGGTACCTTTCTCTATTCCAACTACTCCACTAGGTGGAGACATCCATTCTTCTGATGAGCCTCATAAATGGGTAATTATATGGGCTCATACTACCTCCTAACCTAGTCAAATCAACCATTCTCTTAGCTTATTGTGTGATTTTCGATTTATATTCATGCTTATAGAGTGAGTTGAGTTAGTTATGATGTCATGTGGTCTAATATGTGTTTAATGCAGATTATTGATGAATTTTGTGGTCAAAGTCAAGGATCCAATGGACAAATGGCAGAAAAAACTCAAAGTGGACAAATGAGAGGACTAATAGGAGGGAATCCTCCTCATTTATTACTCCTCACTTCGAATTCCCCTTCATGCAGCTCGAAGTACAAGCAGCCAAGTCATGCATTAGCAGGCAGTCGAGCAAGTGGAGGATAATTGATGATTATCTTGAGTTTTGGGAGCCAAGCCTCCATGATTTTGAGGAAGTTGTTGGCAGCTTCATTTGTATAATTAGAGAGGCCTAGGGCCTCACTAGGGTCAGATTTTTGCTAGATTTTTGCTGCAGTATTGCTTATGTAAACTCTACTCAACTTCGAGCTTATTATTTTAACAGTTCATGTAATCTTGTTATCATTTTGGAGATAAAGATGGAATCCTTTTGAGTTAGCACTAAGTTACCTCAGAGGGCGGAAGCTCTTGGGTTAGGGCCCAATCCAAACAGCCAAGCTCCTCTTTAATTGTATGTGTATGTTTTGTTTCAGTTGTAGATTAGATTGTTGTTAGATGTATTTATTTCATGTTTAAGAATAGGTTTCTTTTGATGGTTTAGTAGTTTGCTTTCATTTGTGCTTTCTATAGAAGATTAAGTAGTGATAAATAAAATATCTAAAAGGCTAGCAGCAGTGTCTTAGCCTCTCTTCCTCCCTTTGGGACCATGATTTGAGGCAAAGTCCCTCTTGCTGCCCCAAAAAGCATAGATTTTCCTCATTCATAGGATCTCTAGTGTTTGCAGCTTCTTAGTTGGTTCATAGTCTAGTTTAGCTTTGCTTCAAAACTTCTTCATCATGCTCATTTCCTTGTTTCCAACAGTCTTCTTTCCTGCTTTATTTTCCTACAATGGTTATCAACATTTCCTTTCATAGATCATAGTTTACTTGATGCAAAAACTATGTTTTTTAGATACACTTATTTCCTTACTTGCTTAATCTCATTGGTTGACTATCAGTTGTTTATGCAGCATAGATTTTCTGGCATCAAGCTAGCCTATCAACCATCCCATCCTCCATCTGATCCATGCCCTACAGGTTGCCCAAGTCTCCCCTCAATTCTGCCTTAGTTTCCTGCATTTTCCATAGAATTCCTTCCTCTCTCCTTGAGTAGATCCTATCATGTTTCTCTTTCCTAATGATTCTTGGTAGACCCTAGGCACCCTAATACCTCATTCCAACCTTCACTCATGTTTTCCACCCACTCTCACACCCTCAAAATAGCCAAAACTACTCTCGGCCTCTTCCTGTAGGCCTCCTGTAGAATGTTGTTTTTCCTATTGTAGATTTCTTGTGTCTTCGTGTAGATTTTCCTGTAGGCTTTCTTTTGAAGTTTGAGTATGGGAAAAGCCTCCAAAAGACCACCTAAGACCTCCTAGGACCCATCCACACCATCCTACATCCTCTCAAGACCCAAAACCACCCTCCATCGCCACCTATTCGCTGCCACATTCGCAAACAAATAAATTACATGCATGACACATTCACATAAAAATACATAATATTCCAAAAAGATGTTTTTTGCTAATTTACTTCTAGAAATAGCTTAAGTAGATGTTGTTTACTTCCTTGAGTAGGTAATGGCATTCTTTTCATGTTTTTCTTAGTTCTTTCTGCAAAAGTACGATTAGTGGTTAACTAGGATTTCCTTGGTTTGTTTTACATTTTACTCTCCCTTTCTACAAGTAGAATAGCATCAATAGAGTAGTCTCTCTTTTTCCTTTCATCACATATAGAGTTTATTTTGGAATCCATAGAAGTTTGCTTGAGCTCCTAGTGATCTTGTGTCGGCTGACCAAGCGACAACCTACAGTAAGAACTAGTACTTGTGCATATAGCACCATCGCTTCCAAGTTTGTTACGAACTACCAAGTTGATAAGAGTAAAGTAGGTAGCCCAGGAGTTGCAGAATTATCGCTGCAATACTAGTGCTTACCACTTGTTTGCGCCGTTGTCGGGGAAGCATCATAGTATTCTATGATTACTGCTTTCCTCTATTTTCTTCTTGCAACATTCTGCTAATAGTTTATTTCAGCAAAAGTAGAATAGTCATTTCCTTTCTTTCAATTCTGCATTTATTTTGCTTTCCTTTTCAAATATTCTGCAATTTCCATTTCAGTGAAAGTAGATTAGTCACTTCCTTTCTTTCAGTTCTTCATTTCCTTGCTTTCCTCTTTAATTCTAAAAAAATCATTTCAGCAAGTTCATTTCAGTTATTTGCAAATTATTTTGTTCAATCAATTTCAGTTTTGCAGGTACTATCAGTGTGGGGAAAAATAAACAAAAACCAACCAAAAATATTTCCTTTCATGCCTCGTAGGAATAGAGATAATTCAGAAAAAAAAAAAAAAAATAATAATAAATAAATAAATTAAATAATTAAAAATAAAAATTAAAAAATAAAATTAAAAATTAAAAATTAAAAAATTAAAAAAAAAATAAAAAAAAAAAATAAAAATAAAAATAAAAATAAAAAATAAAAATAAAATAAAAAAATAAAAAAATAAAAAAATAAAAAAAATAAAAAATATAAAAATAATAATAAAATTAAAAAATAAAAATAAAATAAATAAATAAAAAAATAATAAAATAAAATAAAATAAAAATAAAAATAAAAATTTCCCAACAACCCCACTGTTTCACACAGCCAACCTTCTCTCTTCTTCGGTGGCTGCAATCAAGAACCCTTGAACAGCCCAACCTATTTGAAGAACCTATAGGGGAAGAAGAAGAAGAAAACATTCCTTTGGAGCTAATGGTTGAACACAGAAATGCTAAGGGGAATGGAGAAAGAATAGAGGGTACCTTTCCCATTTGGGACACCAATGGGGACACCAAAATGAAGAATATAAGCCCTTCCACCCTACGTCATTTCCATGGTCTGACTACAAAATATCATGAAACCTTCTTGTTTGAGTTTGCTCTTATCTATCGAACCAATGACTATGGAGAAGATGAGAAAAAGTTGAAATTGTTCCCTTCTACTCTCAAGGATGCAGCATTGCACTGGTTCATGGGATTACCTGGTAATAGCATCACAACTTGGGCTCAGATGCAGCAAACCTTTAACAATAAGTAACGAGACAATTGTAGGTCAAAAGATACTAAAGAAGAAATTTTTTGAATGACTATAAGAAGTGATGAGTCCCTGGAAGACTATGAGGAGAGGTTCTAGCTCAGTTACAAAAGGGTTGGGTGTACACTTGACCTTGAGTCTCTAAAGATGGTCCTGCTCAAGGGAATTTGGGAAGACCTTTAAGACACCCTCCATCTACTGGCTGGGGGAGACATCTACCAACTGTCCTATGAGGACATAATGACTATTTTTAGAAACCATTCTAGAGCAACTACAAAGAAAGGTAGGGGGAGTCAACCCATAGCCAGTACCTCTTCCTCTAGCTCATCCATTAAAGGAGAAATTGGAAACATGTTGGAAGAATTCAAGAGTTAGATGTTGCAGACTCTTGCCATGCAAATGGATACCTTACATATCCAAAGGAAACAAGAGGAAGCAGAGAGGGCTTTGACCATTTTTTGTTCTGATGCACCAGGAGGCATCCTATGAATGAATGCCCATTGAACTCTATAGAGGTTTTTTCAGTCTGTGAAGAAAATCATTCTACAAACAAGCGCCCTTCCTTACCCAGACTTAAAGTTTTATATCAAGGGGTTGAGGGAGTCACTGAACAACTCTATTACATAAACCAAAGGAGGCCACATGGACCTATACCATATCAGCAAGGGATGCAAGGGACATCTCAGGCATCCTACAACCCCAACCAAGTCACTTCCATACCTTCTTGGGGGCCCCCTGCTCATCCTTCCTGGTCCACACCTCCTCCTTGGTCCTTCACATCTCCATATCATGCCCAACTAGCCACCCATTCATTCCAATCCTATGCTCAGTCGCAGCCTCAGTGGAATGCATCTCATCACGGTTGGAGGCCCAAACACAACTCTCCTCCCACTCTTTTGCCTCCACCACCTTCCCAACCACAACTGTTACCTCCTGCTCCACCAAAGCAACCCCAAATGCCTACCCAACCAAATCCGAATGCGAACAACAGACAGGCTCAGCAAGTGTACAGTGGGGAACCATCATGCCCAACTTATGTTGTGGAGATTCAGGAAATTAACTTACGATCTGGGAAAGTTCTCCCAGACAACGAGCCTCCACCTAGGGAGGTTGAGGAAGATAAAGAGGAAATCAAACCTAAAGCAAATCCACTCTTTCTTGAGACACTATCTGCAACAATCCAATCTACCCCAAAAGAAACTGAACTCTTGGGAGAATTGAAACATCTATGTGTGAAGATACCACTTCTCCAAGCCATAAAAGATGTGCCTATCTGCAATAGGTTGATCAAAGAGAAGTGCTTTAACCATCCAGGAAGGCGCAAGAGAGATGCCCCAACCATCATTGTCATAGGGCAACTGTCTGACCTAACATTGGGGCAGGTAATCTGTCTAAAGTATCTAGACCCTTAAAGCCAAGTAGTTGATGTCCACATCAATGACATCATGATCCCACATTCCTTGATTGATCTAGGAGCTGCCATTAATGTGATGACAAAGGACAAAATGCTCAAACTCAACCCCCAAGGCTTTTTGAGGAAGACCACAACTGTGCTACAGTTGGCAAATCGCTCCACCATGACCCCTGAGAGGATTGTGGAAGATGTGATGGTCTCCATTGGTTCTTGGGAATACCCTACTGATTTCTTGGTTCTTCAGCCCAAGGCAAAGCTCACTGGGTATCCTCTCATTCTGAGAAGACCCCGGTTGGCTACTACTGATGCCTACATCAGCTATCGAGCTAGGAACATGACCATAAAGAACAGGCATATGTCCAAGCAGTTAATCATATATCCTACTGCCCAACCCTTGCTAGAACATGATCTACCTCTCTGGTTGGAGAAGGAGGATGAGGATGAAGTCTATTCTACACTGCTTTGTGCATTTGAAATCACCATGGGGGGAAAACCGCAAGATGAGGATGATATGATTGAAAATCTGATTCAGAATCCACCCCCCAGTGTATCACCATTAGAGGGCATAGTAAGAGAAACCAAAAACAACCCCTCAACTGATCTTTGTACAGCCAAATCCACTCCTCTTCATGTTAAGAATATAGAGATTGGCCTAGAAAGAAACATTGAAAATCAATCCATCCCTATCCACTTCCCATGAGAAGGAACTTTGTAGCTTGCTGAGAAAACGCCTAGATGCCTTCGCCTGGAGTTATAAGGAGATGAAGGGAGTTCACCCTTCAGTATGTATTCATCACATATACATCAAGGAGGATTGAAAGCCCATCAGGAAGCCTCAAAGGAGGATGAATCCAGCACTTAAAGATATTGTTAAGGAAGAACTACAGAAATTGCTTGATGTGGGATTCATCTATCACATCTCTGACAGTGAATGGGTCTCTCCTTTGGTGCTAGTGCCAAAGAAAAGTGGTAAGTGGAGAACTTGTGTCAACAATTAGGAATTGAACAAAGCCACTAAAAAGGACCATTTTCCTTTACCTTTCAAAGATCAAGTGTTAGACGGTCTGGCAGGGAAAAAGTTTTTACTCTTTCCTAGATCGGTTTAGTGGGTACAATCAGATTCAAATCAGCCTGAAAGACCAAGATAAAACCACTTTCACTTGTCCTTGGGGTACCTTTGCATATCGAGTTCTTCCTTTTGGTTTGTGTAATGCTCCAACCACTTTCCAAAGAGCAGTATTGAGTATATTCTCTAAATTAGTTCATGATGCAGTAGAGATATACATGGATGACTTTACTCCTTATGGCTTTGACTTTCATAAAGCTTTATCTAACCTAGGAAAAGCTTTAGACAAGTGTATTGAGATGAACCTGTCCCTCAGTCTGGAAAAATGTGAATTTTTTATGACTGAAGGGACCATGCTAGGTCATGCAATATCTCAACAAGGACTATGGGTGGACCCCAACAAAATTGCCAACATCCAAAGGGTCCCACCTCCTCAAAAGGTGAGAGATGTCAGAAGTTTCCTAGGTTTAACTGGGTATTACCAGAGATTCATTAAATATTTCAGCAAGATAGCCTCTCCTTTGTTTGGCCTTTTAGGTAAAGATGTCGAATTTATAAGGTCGGAAAACTATCAAGAAGCCCTAGATACCTTAAAGAGCAAGCTCATGACTGCCCCAATTCTGAGAGGGCCAAACTGGGCCCTACCTTTCCACATTCACACAGATGCCTCAAACAAAGAAATAGGAGTAGCCTTGGGACAAATTGATGAAAATTTACCTTATGCCATATACTTTATAAGCAAAAACTTGTCAAAGGCAGAGTTAAACTATACGGTGACCGAGAAGGAACTCCTAGCTGTCGTACATTCCTTAAACAAATTCAAACATTACATCACAAGCTATCAAACCTTTATGCACATTGATCATACTGCAATTAGATATTTAATGAAAAAACCAGATAGATGGTTGTTCTTGCTACAACAGTTTGATTTGACCATTGTTGATAAGCTTCGTAAAGAAAATGTTTTGCTGACTTTTTGTCTAGAGTAAATTTGCCTGTAGGTGAAGAAGGAATGGTGGATGACCAGATGTTGGATGAACACCTGTATGCTATTTCAATATACTCTCCATGGTTTGCTGATATATCAAACTACTTGGTTTCAACACAGTTTCCACCACATCTGTCCTCAAAAGGGAAGAGCAAGATAGTGAGGAAAAACACCCCTTTCACCTGGATTTGGGGCAGTCTCTTCAACCTTGGCCCAGATCAGATCTTGAGAAGATTTGTCAGGGAGGAGGAAGTCTTTGGCATCCTCCTGACCTATCATGATGGGCCTTGTGGAGGTCATTTTGCAGCAAAAAGAACAGCCTTCAAGATACTACAAGCAGGCTACTATTGGCCCACTCTTCATCAAGATGTGAGGAGATATACCAGCTAGTGTGATCAATGTCAAAGGATGGGGAAACCTACTCCAAAGGATGAAATTCCCATGCAACCTCAAGTGACCTTTGAACCATTTGAGAAGTGGGGCATGGACTTTATGGGTTCTATCAGCCCTCGTTCAAAGCAGAAACAATACACCATTGTGTGCACCGATTACCTGACAAAGTGGGCAGAGACAAAAGAAATAAAATTAGCGACAGAGGAAAAAGTAGCTAAACTTTTGAGAGAGAACATATTCTACAAGTTTGGGTATCCAAGAGAATTGGTCACAGATCAAGGCAGTCAGTTTACTTCCAAATTGATTGAAGACCTGCTCACACATCATAGAATCAAGCACAGGACTTCCACCCCTTATCATCCATAGGCCAATGGGCAGGTGGAGGTCACTAACAGAGCATTGGAAGGGATCCTGACAAAGGTAGTGAACAACAGCAGAAAATATTGGGCAGATAGATTAGATGAGGCCACTTGGGCCTATAATACAACATGGAAGACCACTACATGGTTCACACCCTATGAGCTAGTCTATGGGAAGAAGGCTTTTCTATCAATATAATTTGAATTCAATACCTTGAGGATGGCAGCTTAGTTGGACCTAGACCTCCGCCATGCACAGAAATAAAGATTACTTCAGCTCAATGGATTGGATGAACACAAAATGCAGGCCCTTCTCCATACAGAGGTAGTTCAGCTTCAGAGAAAGATATGGCATGACAAAAACATCAAGGAGAAGTAATTTCAAGAGGGATATTTGGCACCACTCTATGATTCAAGATATAAATATTTCAAGGGTAAGCTAAGGACAAGATGGCTGGGACCCTACATTGTGGAGAAATGCAATGACAATGGTTCAGTTCTGATCAGACCCATTGATGATGAAGCTATCCCCATGCTTGTAAATGGACATCAGTTGAAAGTCTACAAGAAACCCCTCTCCAAGTGAGAGTTCATTGAAGGTTTGAATAAAACAGTGATGGTAGTGGAGCATGTCTTAGCCTCCACTTCACCCACTCACTGAAGAAAAAGAAAAAAACAATAAAAAAAATAAGGACTCAAGTGAAAACCTCCATGAGGTGCTTGAGTCCCATCGTTGGGTTGAAAACCTCCCCTGAGGCGGCCCAATGATGTCAAGAGAAGAAATAAAATAAGATCCCTGGGTGAAAACCTCCCTTGGAGGCACCTAGGGTAGGTAACTAGGGTGAAAACCTCCTTGAGGCAGCCTGTTTGTTTTCAAAACAAAACAAAACAAAAAAACAAAAAAAAAATGAATTTCCAGTCGCATTGCAGGTTTGCAGGAGGACTACAGGAAGCAGCCAGAGGTGCCAAACGAGCTCTAAAAGCAATACCAGCACCTATCCTACCTTCCCACACCTCTCTCCATCATTCTTGGCATTCTTTCCACCTCACTATGCTTCTTTTCCAAAAATTGTGTTTTCTACAGAAGGCTCTGTGTTTTCTATAGAAGGCTCTTATAGGAATTACAGAGAGCCAGAAATGAATAAAAAAAGGCAGCTTGAGGGGCAGGGAAGCTTCATAAAATATCTATGAATCCTCCTGCAATATTCAAACCTCCTTTCCATCACTTCCAAACCTACATCACATCCCAGCATCATTCTTCTTCTTGCCCAAGAAAAAACACACAAAAAAAAACAGTTTTTTAGAAAAAAACAAAAAAACAAAAAAATAAGAAAGAAAATAGCACCATCCACCTCACCTGAAGCCTAAATATCACCTCTCCATCCCTATTTGCATTTTTGGAATCATCCTCACATCTTCAAGCATATAAAATAGCTAATATTTCAAAGGGAGAAGCAACTACAGGAGCCCCTGTAGGAATTCCTGTAGTAGTTGATTGCATTAAAATTTAGCATCAGCAGCAAGAGGGTGCAAATATGAAGGCTGAAGAAGACACCTGCAAATAAAATCTAGCCAGGGAGGAACCTGCACAAAGCATAGCCACACATCAACAAGCAAATAGCATGCATCAAAGGAAACAAAGGCATGCAGCAGAGAGAAAGAGCCATGGCCTTCATAGCAAAAACATGCAGATCTCAGGTAAGTAACTAACCTACTCCTTTGTTTGTATTTGTATAATTAGAAAACATGCAACAACAATGAGATGGTTGAGCTTGAATGAGGGCAAGGTGGCCAGCTAACTTGCCCACCTTTAGCTGGTTGACTTCACTCATCCAAAGATGTCACCCACACGTGCGCACAGTCAAACTTAAGAGAGATGTCAAGGACAGGTAGTTGAGGCAGTGTGAACTCTGATGCAATCATGGGGGATGATTACGAGGAAAAGGCCATGATGACAAGGTAGGTGGGGACCAATGCTCTGAATGGGGCCAACGTACACTTGGCCAGCTCACCCTCCATCACCGGAAAATATCCATAAGAAGCAATAAGTACTCCTCCCCGAGCACTCTCACCACCTTTTCCTTCATTCTCTCCTCGAAAATCCACTCTTGCAATCTCCTCATGCCCCCACAACCTCATAACCATCATTCTCCATTGATCTCTCCCATATTCCTGCTCTCAGCGTTGTCTACAGGAGCACTTATAGGTTCTACAGGAGAACCTACAGGAATTCTACAGGACGGACAACAGTGTTCTACAGGAGGGCCAGTGAGTGGTTTTGAAGGGAGAAAACACGGGTTGCAACACAATTCTCGAGCTAAGGAGGTAGGTTCTATGCATAACCCCATTGAATATCAAAATATGCAAGCAGTGGTTAAATTTTGAAGGGGAAATAAAGCCTTTAGGTGGAGGAAATACATAGAAGAATTTCTGCTTATTTCTTGAAAAAAAAACAGTCTCTCTGTTTCTCTCTTTTTCTTCAAAAATTGTTGTCTCTCATTTTGTTTCCCAAAGAAGCATAAACAAAATGACAAGAGGTTTTATGAGGAAGGATCCCACCAACTCCTCCATGCTCCATGTGTTCAGCATTGGAAAAGGTATGTATTTACCATCTATTTTGCTATCCTTTCCTTTAAATCATAACTTCTTTACATTCTAAGATGGAAATATGTTAAAGGATTATGATAGAATTAAGGATATTTGTGATTGATGTAAAATGATTAATTATTTTCTTTTCTATGTAGAAAGTAAAGAAAATGGAAAATCACTATTCCGGGGGAAAAGACAAAGCAAAACCAACTACTGTCCCTTTGACAGGAAACCGCATCCAGACGAGGAAATCAAGATCAGAATGCATGGACCAGGAAAAGGAAGAAGAAATGCGATATCAGCATAAGAGGACAAAACGATAAGTTGAAGATTAAAGACATGGCGAATCCCTCAGGATCCTTTGATCTTTAGGGATCACTGCCTCAAGACTTATCTGCATTTTTGATACTTCCACCTGGCCATTATAAAAAGGGACAGTGTTGGTAGCCCAAGGGGCGGATTATTGTTGATTTGTAGAACTTACTGTTGTAATCTGAACTTTGAGCATTGGCTCTCTTTAAAGAGCGATAGCTGTAAATCTACCTTTATGATTAATATATAACTTCGTTGTTGTTGTGTCTTCTGATCCTGGAGAAACCGCAGCAATGCTTCCCTGGTGGCTAAGGGCCCGGACCTACTGGATCACTTGCTTTCTATATCATTATTTTCTTATTACAGTCCTGTGTGGTTTGATTTCCTTTGCATTCCTTTAAATTTGCTTTATTCAGTAATCTTCTTTTCCTAAACATTTCATTGATTTGCTCTATTATATCGAATTTGTAATTGAAATAACAAGATTATTATTTGCAACTGGAAATGTTTTGTTGTTCATTCTGAAATAATATCCAACTGTCTAATTCGGATATTGTTGTTCATTTACAAATTGATATTGTTGTTCATTTACAGATTGGTATTGTTGTTCATTAACAGATTGACATTGTTGTTCATTTAGCTACGGTTTAATTACAATTGTGATTGTTGTTCGTTAGATTACTGTTCCATTATTATTGCAATTGTCGTACCTTTATAACTGTGGTTAATGTCCATTATGCTATAATAAGATTACTGATTCCATAGTCGTTGTGTGTTTACACTTGATTAAGTTTGTTGTTCAATTTCCGTAGACTTACTTAGGTTTGTTGTTCCTTTCCTAGATTGTTGTTCAATTCCTTTCAGTTAAGATTGCTGCTTAATTCATTCCTGTAGATTAAGCTTAACTTTTCAATCTTTTCAATAGATTAATTGTTGTTCCTTTTCTGCTAATTGAATTGTATTTCAAGTATTTGCTTTGGTGTGAATAGAAAGATCTACAATTGTAGCGAACATTGACTACTGCTGTCTAATTCTCAGATTGGAGATCTTGCCTTTGATTGATTTTCATTTACATCAGTTTACAGGGGAAAGAGTTATCATTACTTCATCCTTGACTAATGATTGTTGTAGTTTCTTAAGTGAATGATTTAGTTACAAAGCATTTAAGTTTCTTGCCATTACAATTAGTTTTTATTTCAAGCATTCATTTACTTTTTCATTTTAAGCACTATACTGTGAACATTACTCTTAAACAAGTGACCACCTCAGGCTGAGTACACTCTTGAGATAAAAAATCATACCTAGATTGATAATTAATGTAGGGTAAATAGAGGTTAAAAATATTTTTTACTGCACAACACTATGCACATCCCCAAGTAGTGGACATATTCACAAGAGAAAATTGGATGAAATTTTTTGAGAAATTCCAAGGGTTTGATGAGGAAATTGCTCAAGAATTTGCCCACTCTTTGGTCCCTCACACCAGAACACATGCCATTGTCACCTTTAGAGGCATTTCCATGGAGATAACCCCTGAATTTATCAGTAGGGTCACTACCCTTCCTCTTAGGTTGCCTTGGAGTAAGGATCAAAAACCAATTGGCCAAGCTGCAAAGAAAAACTTCTTCCAAAACAACGAAACCCCTGTAGAAGATAAAAATGGCATAAGACAGCTAGCATGCCATATCCTTGGGATGAGGTCAGCTACCAAAGAATCAAATATATTTCCTGTGAGGGGAGGTACAGCATTGTCTATGGTTACCACTTTAGAATCCTTCATGAATTAAGGTATGGAATGGACACTCCAACCCCTCAAAAGCTGGACACTCCAACCCCTCAAAAGCTCAGCATCCCCTACTTCCTCCTGCAGTCCCTCATTGACTCCAGTACTAAAGTAAAAGCAGGAAATCTAAAGCAGCTAACTCACCATGGATTAATCAAAATTTAGTGGAAGAAGCCCTCCATACATTTACATTCCTATAGCCTGGGAAATCTTCATAAACATGACAGCTAAAGATGACATAAAGACCCTAACTTGTAATATCAATCCTACTGGCAGTGAGGAGGAAGAGAAGTAAGGGGAGAAGGTGAAGCAGCTGGGGATTTAGAAGAAAAAGAAGGGAAGAAGGAAGAAACCAAGATAGAGGAGGAGGAAGATGAAGAAATGGAGCAGGGAGAAACAGAGACAGAGGAAGAGACAGAAGGAGGAGAAAAAAGGGGCAGAAAAGACAGAAGTCCCTTGAGACCCTAGAAAGAGAGGCAACAGCTGCTCTCACTTCCCTAGCACAACAATTAAGCCAAAACAAAAGAGGAAGAGGTAGACCTCAATGTATTTCAGGGCTAGGAAGAGCACAAGAATCAAAACAAGGAAAACTCATCCTTCTTCTAAAGTGCCAATTATTATTGAAGATTCACCCTCTGCCCAAGGAAAAGAATCCCCTTCTAAGGCACCTATCACTTATGAAAGGGGTGTCGAGCGATAAAAAGGGTCTTTTTAACTCCTAATTACCTTCACATTAATTGTCAACCCAGGGACGACTTTTTATTTCAAGAGTGTACTCAGTCTGAGGCGGCTATTTACTCAAGAGTAATGTTATGAAAGATGTAGTACAGTGCTCAAAATACAAAAGTAAATGAATGCTTGAAAATAAATCTAACTACAACAACATAAACTCAAATACTCTGAAATCCAACTATTTACTTAGCAAACATCAATCAAGGATACAGTAGCAATAACTCATTCCTCTAGAGATTGATACAATTGAAATCAACTAGAACAAGACAATCAATCTGAGAACGAGGAAGCAATAACCAATGTTCTCTACAGTTGACAGCCCTGCTTAAAACAATCAAAAGGAAATATAAATTGAACTAAAGCGGCTATTGAAAGTAAATTAGGAAAACTCTTTAAAAGCAACCTCTTGCAATTAACTAACAGAAATGAACAGCAAAGTAAATGGACAGCAAACTATAATTAAAGGAATCTGAATAGCAAACTCTAATTAATGGAAATGAACAACAACAAAGCCAAATTAATAGCAATCTTTACTCTAAGAATAAATCGAACAGCACACGGAAATAGAACAGCATTGATTAATGATGGGATATGAAACAACGTTGGAAAGTCAAATATAAATACACAATAACTTAACACATGGCACGCCTTAATAGTAATCTGATATGGTAATCCAATTATCAGTCTTAGTTATAAAGAATACGACTGTGTTTTTAGAATGGAACAACAACATTTATAAGTTCAACAATCGTAAGGAAACATAATTTCCAAGATGAATTCAATAATACCAATGGTCAAATGTTACAACACATATATTCTACAATTGATCAGCAACGGTATCCTGTAAAAACCATTTTTCAGCACTTAAAGAAACAGCAATGCTTTGCAAAATCGATATGATATTTCTGTATCAGAAAATGAGATTACGTGACAAAGTTGTGATGTAAAATAATAGAACATACCAGATTACCAAATAAAGTTGATAAGCAAAACCACGCATAAACCAGAAATATAATATACAGCAACAGTAGCGTACTCCACCAGAGGCTGGGCCCTTAGCCGCCAGTGGATGCTGCTGGGTTACTTCAAGATCAACGATGGAATGGAAACCAGATTTATATTAAAATATCAAAGTAGAGTTACAGTGGATTACAACAAGAAATCTCTCCATCTCTCAGCCATTATCCATTCTCTCTGCCATCCTCAATTCTGAATCTCTAATTCATCCTCAATTCTCCACCATTTTTCCATCCCCCTCTCTCATCTCTGTTTTCATTTAAATAGAGAGATCAAAGATAAGTTACAATAAAGATAAGTACAACATGATTTATATTACAAAACTGGCTTGCTTCTAAACAATTGATCAACAAGAGTAAGGCGAATTTGGCTTTGCAGCTGAGATTTGGAGGACGGTCAGAATCTTAACCACAAAACTGTCACTTCTTATTCCAGCGAATTTCTGAGTTGGCACTTTTAATGATCAAATCTTCAATCTGGAAATTATCTTGGAGGCTAAAAATGGTGAATAATGTTACAACCAATTTATTAAAACTATCATTGATAAAATCATGCATAATCATCAATTTATAGAAATAAAGGAGAAGAAATAATATTTTTACATAAGAGCATAAATCATCGTAAAATAGAATTATATGATAAATTATGACAAATGACATGATGAATAATGGTAGAAATGGGTGGAATAAGCATTCACAAGTGATAATAATAATGGCATATTAACGGCCCAACAAGGGGGACTCCTAGATCTGCCACATGGAAATAAAAAGTAGAACTACAGGACTCAAAAACAGTCCTACAGGAGCCACAGACTATTCTATAGGAGACCCTGTTAAAACTACAGAAGACCAAAAAGCTTGAAAAAGGGGTAGAAGGATAGCCACAGGGAAAAGAGGAAGTAACAGAGGCATAAGAACCTGATCCCCACCCTAGTCTTGGCTCCTACTACAATCTTCTTGAGGGGGGAAGAATAATTCCACAAAAATTTGCAATCCCTCTATTCTTTGAATTAGAGAAGGAAAGGATAGGGACCCATAGATGGATGCAAATAGCCAAATCTAAAGGGGTTGAGGATATTGGCCATATGGAGAACAAACTTAGAGAAATGGGCAGAGAGTTAAGTGCTGTCAAACACAGAAAAGAAGTTGCAAGAAGCCAACGTGAAACAGAAAATAAATTGCTAAGGAGGAAGCTACAAGAGAAAGAGACCCAACTAGCATGCATGGCTAGCTAGTCCATGGAGGAATTGCAACGTAGGCAACCAGCAAAATCCTATGGCCTATATCTCAAGGACCAATGGTTACAATTTTAGATAAAGACTTTGGCACAAAGAGGCAACATGCATTTCCAAGATTACATGCAGTTTATGGACCTGTGTGACCAAAGCACATGAAAAGATAAGGCAAAGATGGCAGAATTCTACCTGCATAATATGGCCCTCATAGACATGAATGTGTGGGACCCCAATGCTAGGCTAGGGGACCTACAACTAATGGCCATGGCCTCATGGATGAACCATGAAGAGTTAAGGGCAATAGAAATAAGAAGGTTGATGATAAAGGAGTAGAATGAGCCATTAATGATCAAAGCTGACCCATCAGACCCCATGGCCCTCATCAACACACATAACCTGCTTGCCCATAATCCTTAGATTACCCCTATATATATAAGTGATCAAGCACAAGCCATTGCACATTTTGAGGATATGGAAAGATTACTTGGGGATGACTGTGTACATGCCTATATGAGGAGATGGAATACCTTACCACACATTCTATAGATCAGGGAATATCATTCCCCAATGAGGATGAGGGAGGCATTAACGAGAGTGCCCATGTATAAGTGCTCCATGCAGAGGTTGAAGGTCAATCAGAGTGGCCTAAAATTGAGTTCCCCGCTGCTGTTAGGCATGCTGGAAGGCAGAAGAGAGGAAGAAGAGCAGGAGAAATGGGAAGAGGTAGACAGGAAGGCAGGATTCTATGACAAGGAAGAGGACACCACATCAGAAGCATGGGATGCTAGGGAGGCCACTAGGGCCATAAAAGATGAGGAGATGGACTAAGTTGCTCAAAGTATGAGCAACACTTTTAGTAGGGGGTGATGATGAGCCTCATAAATGGGTAATTATATGGGCTCATTTTACCTCCTAACCTAGTCAAATCAACCATTCTCTTAGCTTATTGTGTCATTTTTGAATTATATTCATGCTTATAGAGTGAGTTGAGTTAGTTATGATGCCATGTGGTCTAATATATGTTTAATGCAAATTATTGATGAATTTTGTGGTCAAAGTCAAGGATCTAGTGGAAAAATGGCAGCAATAACTCGAAGTGTTCAAAGGAGAGGACTTATAGGAGGTAATCCCCCTCATTTATTACTCCTCACTTCAAATTCCCCTTCATGCAGCTTGGAGTACAAGTAGCCAAGTCATGCATTAGAAGGCAGCTGAGCAAGTGGAGAATAACTAATGATTATCTCAAGTTTTGGGAGCCAAGCCTCCCTGATTTTGAGCAAGTTGTTGGCAGCTTCATTTGTATAAGTAGAGAGGCCTAAGGCCTCACTAGGGTCAGATTTTTGTTGGATTTTTGCTGCAGTATTTCTTATGTAAACTATGCTCAACTTCGAGCTTATTATTTTGACAGTTCATGTAATCTTGTTATTATTTTGGAGATAAAGATAGAATCCTTTTTGAGTTAGCAGTGAGTTACTTCAAATGGCTTAAGCTCTTGGGTTAGGGCCCAATCCAAGCAACCAAGCTCCTCTTTACCTATATTTGTATGTTTTGTTTCAGTTGTAGATTAAATTGTTGTTAGATGTATTTCTTTCATGGTTAAAAATAGGTTGCTTTTGATGGTTCAGTAGTTTGCTTTCATTTGTGCTTTCTATAGCAGATTAAGTAGTGATAAAGAAAAGATCCAAAAGGCTAGCAATAGTGCCTTGGCCTCTCTTCCTCCCTTTGGGACCATGATTTGAGGCAAAGTCCCTCTTGCTGCCCCAAAAAACACAGATTTTTCTCATTCATAGGATCTCTAGTGTTTGTAGCTTCTTAGTTGGTTCATAGTCTAGTTTAGCTTTGCTTCAGAACCTATTCATCATTCTCATTTCCTTATTTTCAACAGTCTTCTTTCCTGCTTTATTTTCTTGCAATGGTTATCACTGTTTCCTTTCATAGATCATAGTTTACTTGATGCAAAAACTCTGTTTTTTAGATACACTTATTTCCTTGCTTGCTTAATCTCATTAGTTGACTATAAGTTATTTATGCAACAGATATCTTCTGGCAATAGGCCAGCCTATCAGCCATCCCATCCTCCATCTAATCCATGCCCTACAGGTCGTCCAAGTCTCCCCTCAATTCTGCCTTAGTTTCCTGCATTTTCCATAGAATTCCTTCCTCTCTCCTTGAGTAGATCCTATCATATTTCTCTCTCCTAATGATTCTTGGTATACCCTAGGTGCCCCAACACCTCATTCCAACTTTCACTCACCTTTTCCACCCACTCTCACACCCTCAAAATATCCAAAATTGCTATCGGCCTCCTCTTGTAGGCCTCCGGTAGAACGTTGTTTTTCCTCCAGTAGATTTCCTGTATCCTCCTGTAGATTTTCATGTAGGCTTTCTTTTGAAATCCGAGTGTGGGAAAAGCCTCCAGAAGGCCACCTGAGACCTCCTAGGATCCATCCACACCATCCTACATCCTCTCAAGACCCAAAATCACCCTCCATCGCCACCTATTTGCTGCCACATCCGCAAACAAATAAATTACATGCATGACACATTCACATAAAAATACATAAAAACCCAAAAAGATGTTTTTTGCTCATTTACTTCCAAAGATAGCTTAGGTAGATGTCATTTACTTCCCTGAGTAGGTAATGGAATTCTTTTCAAGGTTTTCATAGTGCTTTCTGCAAAAGTAGGATTAATGGTTGACTAGGATTTCCTTGGTTTGTTTTACATTTCAGTCTCCCTTTCTGCAAGTAGAATAGCATTAGTAGAGTAGTCTCTCTTTTTCCTTTCATCACATATAGAGCTTCTTCTGGAATCCATAGAAGCTGGCTTGAGCTCCAAGTGATCTTGCGCCGACTGACCAAGTGACAACTTGCAGTAAGAACTAGTACTTGTGCATATAGCACCGTCGCTTCCAAGTTTGTTACGAACTACTGGGTCGATAAGAGTAAAGTAGGAAGCCCAGGGGTTGCAGGATTATTGCTGCAATACTGGTGCTCACCATCTTCCTGCTAGCATTGTAGTTCTACTAGCAAATCATCGTCGGTTATTAAGTATGGAAATGGGTGCCATTTCCTAGTCGAGTCCTTCATTTCCTTCACATAGGCTCTATGGAAGTCCACTTTGTAGTCTGCAATGGGACAATACTACTTATGTAAAATAGGTGACAACCTTGGATGCTAATTCACCACCATGTGTAGATCCATTGACATCACCAAAAATAAAATCCTATCTTTGTTGCATGCGTCAACTCCTTAATAAATAGAGGGAGGCATACCTTGATGCTTCACAAATATCCACCTCAACAGATGGAAACTGTGAGTCTTCTGGTTCTTTCCACGCAACTAGCCCAATGAGAATTATCAACCAAGAATAGTGCAATGTCTTCCCCTCTTCCTGTGCTTTGCTGCAATCTATCAAAATTCCTTGCACAAATAGATAGCCTAGTTAAACTAGACCCTTGCATTGGACTATGTAGCCAAAGATATTGTACCTGCAGGTACCTCATTGGCCCTACACTTCCTCATTATCTTACCTGCCAAGATGTGCACCGAAAACACACTCCTTGGTCATCGATGGGAATTAATATCATATCCTCACGACTTCTTCACTAGTCTGAATTTTCCCTTCATCATTTGTGCCATCTCCTTGTCCTTATTTTTTCCCACAAATTCTTTTGTGAGGTCTTTTCCCTAATTAGGCAATGTTGTGATTCTTCTGATTAACATCTCATCAATTGGGATCCTTGTCCCTAGCCAGAGGCATCCATCATGTACTAGTGCGAGGAGCTGTCCCACACAGGTTGTACCGGATGTGCTTTTACCGGTGTGTGGCACATTCAACATGTTAAAGAGGCCTGCTCTCTGCAATCCTACATTCCACTGGTGTGGCTTCAGCCTTATGTCTCCACATTTGGGGTACCAAACCTGCTTTAGATATCTACTTGGTTCAAATTGCATGTATTTTCTCCGATCGTTAAAGTCCAAGTCTTCCATCTTCAATTGTTGGATCTTCCCCAACACTTCACCATCAAACGTCACTTCCTCCAGCAACAATGGAGTTTACATGCTAAAATTTCCATCCTTTGGATCCTTAACCGACTTGGCACTCAGTTTTTGTGTTGGTATGTAAGGTGGGAGCACAATGGGAATCTCTTCGTCCCTTATCTCCACCCGGTGAAATTCAATCTCCTCTTCACTATCGTTGATCTATTGAGGCACCTTCTCCAACATCGAATTCTTTCCTTTCTACACATGCTTCTTCCCCTTATGTTCTTTGTTATTCATGCACACTTCCTTCTATGTTTTCTTCCTCGTGGATGTTCATAGTTCCACCCCAGATACCTCAGTTGGTATCTTCTCATGTTTATTTTATTGTTGTGCTTATGTGGGTACCTACTTTCTAAGTGACCTTACATGCCTTGGGGACATGGGTATATTCACTAATTGTGCCTCCATAATACCCTCTAATCCTCTTTCTGCAAATATTCTAGCAAGTTCCTGAAAACTCCTCTCATACATATAGTAGCTCTTTCTCAATTAGATGCAAATTCTAAATTCTCCAAGCAACAAAGTGTAAAATGTGGCTCGGGATGCGATTTTTATAAATAAAAAAATTGAATTCCCAACCCCATGACTGGATAATATTTTCTCATTTAATGCAAGTATGGGCTAGATAAAGCCAGTTGTGCTTCATAAATTCCTTTCTCCCATGACTTTTAACATAAATTTCCTTTTAATGATACCTTTTTCCTTACAATGGTCGTATTTCTGGCCAACTTTGATGAACCATTTGTTGGTTTAAGGGAGCTTGACCCAGGTTCTGAGTGTACTATGCACCAACAAAACCCTCAACTACTGGTCCTTTAGGCAATGACCTACAAGTAGGCCATAGTCTCACCCAAAGCAGTTATGGGATGTTGCAGAACCAGGTTTTTGCAGCCAGAGGGATATCCACAATGTGGTGCTTGTGTGTTCACTTATATCTTATATCTAACTACAGATTGGTACTTAATGCATAAACATAACAGAGAACAATATAACATATATTATTTCGCATAATTTAGTAAAAAGCATGCATGACGATATAT